>ML681973.1:28507325-28524877 GCA_007922195.1 Podocnemis expansa
GTGTGTGTAGAGGTGTGTAGCTATGTGAGGCTGTGTGCAGTGTGTGTGTAGCTGTGTCCCTGCGTGCGGGGTTGGCTTTGCGGCCACCTGACCCCACAAAGGAGGCGGCTCGGGGCTCCCCGCTCCCTCCCCGCCCGCAGCCGGGCGGCAACATGGCGATGGGGCGCTGCGGCTCCGGCTCCCGGCCCCCGGCCGCCCGCTAGCGCGGGGACCCGCCCGGCCCGGCCCGGCCCGGCGGGCGGAGCGATGCTGCCGAGGCGCCCGGGACACTTGTCCGCCCGCCCCGCCCGGTGATGCCCCGGCCACGACGGGACTGAGCCCCGCGGCAGCAGGGTGAGTACCGGCGCCGTGGGGTTTGGGGGGCTGCGGGCTGTGCCCCCCATTGTCCGGGGCGCTGGATCCCGCCACCAGCGCCGCTCTTTAGCCATCTCTTCCAGCCCCCCCCGCTCCCGTTCAGCCCCCAGCTCCGGCTGCTTGGGGCTATTTTGGGCAGAGTCCTGTACCGTCGGGGGCCACTGGGCGAGCGGGGTGCCCTGAAACGCCGGGAAACGCCAACCTGCTCGGCAGCCAGGCATGAGATGTGGCAGGGCGAAGGAACATGCCCCGGAGAGATGCCGAGCCAGCCCCAGCGCCCTGCAGCTCCCTGCCTGTGTGTGCCAACTGCCGAGACCCCAGGCATCTATGCGTGTCCCCGCTTCGCCCCTGCCCCCTCTGTGCCCCAAGGCAGAGATGTGGGCACACAAGCTAATACAGTAGCTATCCCGTGGGGCCCCAGCAGCCCCCAGCATGTGTGTGCCGGTCAGGTGTGCTCTTTGCACCACCACATGTGCATCTCCTTCATGCTACTCAATTAAACCCACCCCCTCACTCTGGAAATGAGAGCAATACCCTGGGAGAAAGATGGCAGAGGGAGTCCGCTTGTGGCTTCCCCTGGTGCAGAGAGGCCCAGGACCTTGGAAAATTAGCCCTGTTAATTGCCAGACATCCCCCTGCTCTGCAAATCCATTTATCAACCACTGCCCCACTCCTCACTCCTTCCAGCATCCTCAGGAAAGGCCCTGAAGGTCGAGTTGTGCCCAGGGTCTGCTAGCAGGATAGATTCCCTCTGAGACAGAATTAAAGGAGAGGCAAGGAACTGCAGGTGTTTAAGAGGGGTTCATGCATCTGTGTGAGTGTGTCTCCATACGGTTGTTTGTGCATCTGTGCGTTGGCAGAGTTTCGCACAGACATGACAGGAGCTGCACATTACTTCCATCATTGTCCAGTTTGGTGTAAGGGGCAAACCAAACTCCAAATAATGTGATGTGCCAGCAGTGTGTGGTCCAGGAAGGGGGCTCATTGCTGATCTGGAGACAGGGAACTCTGGAGTGCACACGCACCTATACATTCCAGGTAGAGCCCTGCAACGATACAAATAAGTGGATCCGTATCTGATCTGCATCCACAAGAAATGGTCCACAGATATCCATGTTGTATCCGTGGATGCAGATATAATGTGTATATCCGCAGATATCCACATATTTGCAGGGCTCTAGCTCTGTGCAGATAAAAATATGTGGATCCGTATCCGATCTGCATCCACAAGAAATGGTCAATGGATATCCGTGTTGTATCCACAGATGCAGAAATAAGGCGGATATCTGCGGATATCTGCAGATTTGCAGGGCTCTAGTTCCAGGTGCTTCTGTGAAGCAATGTGATGGAAACCGTGGTTAGCAGAGAGTGATTTTAGATGGGGCTAGATAGCTTGACAAATAAAGCGGGATTAGGCTAGGCCGTTAAATGACTAGATAGGTGGGTCCATGTGAAAAAAGAACATGAAGGATTAGGGCCTGTATGTCTCTGTGAGCCCAGATCCTTCCTGCACCCTCTCATCTATTTAATCTGTATAACTGTGCACGCAGGCAAGCAGGCATGCATACACACAGCTGGGTTCTCCATTTCAGTCAGCCCCATTGCCATTTCTGGGAATTTTGCCAGTGGAAGGGGCACAAGATTTTGCATGGGAGGGTAGGTCTGGGTAGGATGTATAGATTTATTAACACATACAGGGATGTGTCCATTTTTAAATCTAAATCCATACACACCCCTCCTTTCCTCTAGCCACCCTAGATCTTATGAGGAGGGACACTGATGGTCTCCCTGGTCCAGGAGAGGGTCAGTGCCATTCCTGCCCCATAGGTGTGGGGAGTGGAAAAGGCTGGAATTCCCTATGCTGTGGGTATTCTCTGTCCTCAGGGTCCAGAGGTGCTGAGCATAGACTTGCTACATGTGCAAGAGTCAATACAAAGGAACCCACCAGCACCGGGACTTCACAGCCTCCAGAGAGGCTGGCGCTCAGAGCTGGAAAAGGGGCTGCTGCTGAATGACATTAGCGTCTGCAATAATATCTGAAAGGCTTCCTTATTCAGTAACATTTACCCCAAGGTGTCACCCCAGGGAAACCAGAAGAGTTGCCCCAGCCAGGGAGATGAGCTAGGTGAGCAAGGGGGTCAGAGGCATTTTGTTGTCAGGTTACTGAGGGAGCCAAGGCCCCTGCAGGGACTGGGGAGCAAGACAGCACAGGTTTGGTTGTACTGCTTTGTTTTAGCACAGTTTCTTGAGGCTGCACAGGATTTGTTACTGGGGTGTTCAAGAGCCAACAATTCCTACCCGTTTTCCCTTTTTCTCCCTTTTGGGGTCACACAGGATGTGCACATGGACAAACCAGGGAACAGACCCAAGTGCTTGGTAGTAATGAAGAAGTTTTCATTCCCTGCTGGTAACAGGGAACTGGCTGAGGGTCAGGCCTCTTACGTTCTATCCCTGACCTGGGCCGGACTGTGCGGGATGCATCGCAGCTCATCACCAGCCACTCATCCATAGACCCGCTCTGACCTGTCTGTCCTATTGATTGGGGCTGCCATCATGAGCTGTACGCCTGGCACATCCGCTGCTGCTGGGCTGGGCCAGACTGCTACGTAACGGAGGCTGTGTGGGTCTGGAGAGGGTTGTACAGCAGTTGGGAGACAGGAGGTGGGGCATTTTACCACCACCCTCTGCCACCTCTTTCCTCACCCACAGCTACTGCCTTGGGTCTCTCTCAGCTCTCTGCATTCAAAGTTGCATTTAGAGCAGGGGTCTCAAACACATGGCCCGTGGACTGCATGTGGCCTCTAAAGCTATTTCCTGCGGCCCACAACAACACTATTGTTACCGATATTTGCAATATTGGTGTATGAAAAAGTTTCAGTGGTGCCGCCCTCGGGCTAATGTACTAGTCCTCATGTGGCCCTCAACTAGTCCTCATGCAGCCCTCGTGGTGATTTGAGTTTGAGACCCCCTATTTAGAGAGAGGAATCTCTGTGAAGTTGTATGAGATAGACTCAGGGCCTTTCCCTCTAGGGGCACTGACTCCACACCAGGGAGACCAGCAGGCTCATGGGGAGGAGTAATGAGGCTGTTTCCCCATAGGGTCCTCTCTAATGCTTGCTTTGACTGAGAAGCTGCACAAGGTGCCTTCAGGTAGCACGAGGATCACATCCCAGGTCTCTACTGTGAGACGCCCACATCTCTGCAACAGCACCTCTCCCAGTGGATGTGCAAAATCTATGTGCAACCAAACTGTTCTGTAAAAACAGGCAGCGAGCCTACATAGCCATCATCTCTCAATCCAGCCCGCCAGCCAAGGGACCTGCCCTCAGCTTAAACCTGTGCAGGGACTGGTTCTGTTTTCTATCTGTTGTTCATGCACCGCACTTCAGACGTGGTAAAAAAATATGTATTGAAAAGAGTTTTCTAGGGAAAATACTTTTTTGAGCAAATGGAGCATTTTTGATGGGTAGAAATTTGACAAAATTCAAACAAACAAAAAAAACCTAACCAAAAATCGTGGTTTTGTTTCAGTTTTTGAAAAACAAATTAAAACAGTTTTCAGCTTTGGTTTTCTTTTTGAGGCCTTCTCCCCTGTCTCTCTCTTTTTTAACCCTCCACCCTCTGTTTTTTCCTAGAGGAGAAAATAAGGAGGGGGAAGGTTGTTTTGAAAAGGAAGAGAAAAAGAAACATTCTGACACCATTCTTCCCTGATCTACACTTACCGCAGTTTTCAGTGGAAGTCGAAGGGAGACACACAAGAAGCTACATAAAATAACTTGCGTATTTCGCGTCGGCTTTGTGACACCTACAGTACTTGCTGTGGAGTCTCCATTGTGTTGAGTTGACATCCTCCCTTTGACTCCGTGCTACTTTTTTTCAGGGAGCAGACTTACTGGGTTGACTTCTGGATATATTGAGCAGGTCTTCACTGACCACTCAATTCATCTGGAAAGATCAAACTCGGGGCAGCGATTTGCAGCTGCCAGTGTAGACCTGACCTTTGTGTTTGCTTTTCCAAAAGAAGGAAATGTTCCCTTTGAAGGGGAGCAAACAATGTATTTGTTTCCATGTTCGTCCCAGTCAAAAACAATTTAAAAACCCATGAAAATTCCCAGTGCTGATTAGAGCAACTCCTCTCTAGTGCTAGGATGTGTCCAGCCCCAACTGGCAGGGGTTAAAAGTCCTTCCCATCTGCATGTGGTCCTGTCTGAGGGGGAGTTTGGGAGCCATCTTTGGTGTGGGTTCCCCTCTGCTTTGCCCTGGCTCAGAAGAGGGGCCAAGAGACAGATTGGGATAAGCCTTGCTGGCTGTACAGGTGGCTAGCACGCCACCCAAGGCTAGGGTTACCAGATATCAAAGCATGGAAGGGAGGATAGGGAAGTCTGAAAAGGAGGACATTGGAGGACACAAGGAGAAAATGTAGTATTAATGTAATATTCTTCTGTTTTTAGGGGGGTTCTGGAACACTCCCCCCTAAAAATAGGGTGTTCTGGGGTGTTCCAGCATACTTTAACTCCTGTAAGTAGAAAGCAAGACAAAATCATGTATTTTTAAAATGCCTGCTGGCATTGAAGGTAAAAAGGAGGACATGTCCTCTTTTTGCCTGACATCTGGTAACCTTACCTAAGGCTGACCAGACGCAGCACGGGCAGAGTGCATGCAACTCAGGGATCGTTCCACAGCCCCCATCTGCTCATGCATTTGGTCAGCATGGAGAGTTTCCAGATCCCCACTCAAGGGGAGTGCTGATTGGGGGCCCCTGGATCCCTCCTCAGGGAGGGCACTGAATGTTGGGGCCTTTACTCAGCACTCTCCTTTGACTCATCTGTGACTCATCTGTGGACGGGGCCTTTCCAAGGCTCTACCTCCTCACCTTTGCACCAGGCCTCCTACCAGCTGAAGTCCCATGGGTCTGGTTGGATGCAGAGCTGGGACAACAGTCTCTCTTGCACTGGTTCCAAAGGCCAACCTGCACAGAAACACACCTGCAATTAGTGTGGAAGCAATTCCCTAACTCAAACCCCAATATACTCCCCCAGTGGCTCAAGACAGCTCAGGGCACACAGCCCAGGACTGCATACTCCAGCCACAGTAGGCAGACAAGGGTAGATCTACTGCATATGGAAAGATTAGCTCATGAGAGAGTCAAATGTTAGGCTACAGAGATCTGGGAGGGGATCCTAGATAGACTGGGCCTCAGGACAGTTCCCATCAGCCAGGTGGGGCTCAGAGTGTTATTGTAGCACCTCAAGGACCAAGACTGGGGCCGATCAAGGCAGTTGCCACACCCACCTACTCCCAGAAGAGATGGGGAACTCTGGTTATGCCAGGCCCTGCAGATACCCCAACTGTGATCAGGGTCTTCCCATCATGACAGCTGCCACACAAACGCACAGAGGGAGACAGACCCTGTGCAGAAGAGCTCATTGTCTCAACAGGGAAAAGTGGGAGGGAGAACTGAGGCACTGAGTTGCTCAATGGCAGAGCTGAGCATAGAACCCAGGCTCCCAGCTAAGTGCTTTACCCACTGAAACACACCATTCCTGACACTTACACAAACCAGTAGCTTGATCAACACTTGTGCTTGCAGCCAGAAGTGAGAGAAGACCCCAGGGACTGAGTCACCATCTGCCCCTAGAGGGGTCAGCGTGGAGCAGGTGAGGCCCCTGAGAGATGAGATGTTATGGGGTGCTCCTTGCATCTGTTACCTGGATGTGTTGCCAGTCAGGACAGGTCTGTGTAGGATGGGATGTGTGCAGGGGCAGAGAAGGGGGGCTATCTGGGATCACACTGAGTCTCCCCACCCAGTAGCTCTGTCCTTGGAGACATGACGGTGCACACCAAGGACTCAGCCTTTTCCACAGCCTTTGCCAGGTTCTGCTCAGGTATCTGGGTGCCCTTGAGCTGTGTCACAGACTGGCACGGCTCTCTGACGTGGCCAAGATATAAATATGCCCTCAGCAGCGCAGCCACATCCTGGAGGGGTGCCTGACCCACGGAGGCTGAGATCCTGGTTTTGAATGCTCAGAGTTTCAGATCCCAGCACTGTCACAGGACCCCAGGGTATGTTTTGATCCAGCATTGCCACTGGGTATTCAGGCTGGGCTGGGAGCCAGGACTCCTGGGTTCTGTCCCTCTTCCCAGAGGGGGGTCTAGCTGCTAAAGCAGGTAGAGCCCTGGGTTCTGTCACCAAGTTTGGGGGCTGGGGGAGTGGGGTCAAGCACAGGAGCTGACAGCCAGGACTCCTGGGGCTGTCCCCAGCTGTCATGCTATGGCAGGTTTGTGGTTGCAGAGACTGTTCAGAAGGATCTGAAATGAGGTCACCTGTGCCGTTTCCCAGCCCTGCTAACACCTTGTAACTCTAGCCGTTGTCTGCACTGGCAGAGAAAAGGCTGCTCTGCAGTAGATGTATTTCATGCTGCTCTGGGACAGCAGACACTGAGCCTCATCAGATTTCCTTCTGCATGTCAGCTCCAAGGCACCTGAGGGGGCAGAATCAGTCATCCAGTGCCCCACAACTGAACTAAGCGGTAGGAGTGGAAGGGGAGCCAGGAGTGAGAGCTAATGGTTACAGCCAGGGGAACTGGGGCTGGAACTCAGGAATCCTGGCTCTCAGAACTACAGCCCTTGCTCTGACTCTGAGATCCCCCTCTCCTAAACAAGCCAGGGATGGACCCCAGGGTTGCAAATGCCTGCCTCTCATGGCCCACTAGCTCGCAGAGCTAGGGCTAGACCCCACTAATCCTGACTCCCAGCCCCACAGCTGTAACGCAAGGGCTCTGTTGCTCCCAGCTCAGTTCCCAAGCTGTGTCCCAGGCACTGGGATGAGGCACTAATTAACCAACTGCCAAGCAAGGGAGTAGGGGCTTTGCCAGTTGCTCAAGCTGGCTCTGCAGAGAGTGGTGCTTGCCCTGTGGAGGTGGCACAGGAGGCAGTTCATCTCAGGGTGCAGCTGGAACCACCTGCTTTTCATTCCCCTGGGCAGCGAGAAATGGGAATGGATTTATTGGCATGGGGAGCCCTTGTGGTCTGCTCGGTTTGACTGGCTGGGAGCTGAGCAGCACAACGCACGTCTGGCCTGGATTGAGTGGGTGGCATAGGTGAGGCAGTGGCAACTCTGTGCTGTGGAGACTCATTGGCCTCTTGCTTCGTTTCCTGACTGCTGTGCTGGGATGGACTCTTGAGCCAGGGTAGTCAAAGGGTTTGAAAGTTCACCAGGGAATTTTGGGGGGTGGGGGTATTGGGGAATCTAAGTACTCTTCTTGTGACCCCTGCATAGGAGTTGGGTTGGCATGCGGGCACCCATCAGGAGGGGAACGAGAGAGGAAAGGGCTAGGCCAAGAGTTTAGTGTGTTTTTCACGGTCAGTAAGCTAGTCCTGTGACAGGTGTGGTCAACCTACACCAGGGGTCTCAAACTCAAATCACTATGAGGGCTGCATGAGGACTAGTAGAGGGCCGCGTGAGGACAAGTACATTAGCCCAAGGGCTGTGCCACTGAAACCTTTTCATACAACAATATTGCAAATATTGGTAACAATATTGTTGTTGCGGGCCACAGGAAATAGCTTTAGGGGCCACATGCAGCCCATGGGTCACATGTTTGAGACCCCTGGCCTGACCTACACCCTGCCTGTCAGGCATCTCGGTGGAGATTAGGAGGCTGGTTGATAAAGCTGTTGACATGATAGGGTTAAGTTAGCCAAGTGTCTTGGGCCCATGTGACATTTGCTGGAAATTATTAGCACTTAAATGGCCAAACACTCTGTTAAGGCAGGTTAAAGTTGCCAACTTGTCCTTCAGGTTCAGCAACAAACTTCTGAACACCAGGAAATTCCAAGTCATCCATAACTCCATTCCCTGCCCACAGCCACTGTAGCCACTGGGAATTTAGTTGGCATTCACTGCAGTTGCCTGTGCTGGCTGGCATATGCGTAGGTAGCTGTGCTGTACTAGGTGGCAGAGGAGTGAGAATCTGAAAAGATTGGCAAAGGCTCTGTGACATGAGGAGATCTGGGTCGGAGCCCTCCCCCCGCCACCCCTTTAAGACTGCATTGTTTCAATACCCACTTGGGGTGGTTGTGACAACAGCAGGGCACATCTTCTGGCTGTGAGTGTTATTAGTACCAAGTGGGATCAGAACGTAGCATGTGGGTTTAATGAAGGGCTGGGTTAGTCTAGGCTTTGGGGGTATCCTGTGTGCTAGCGTGAAAGCATGAAAGATTAGAGGAAGGTGTGTAGGGTCTGTTCGATTTTGCATGGACAAGGGCAGCCTCTAGCCGTCCATCACAGACCATCTGGTGTGCGCACTGGGCGATCACTCGAGGAAGGCAGAGTTATGGTCTGGGGACAAGTTTGAGTTTAATAGTTTTCAGATGGCCACAAGCTGCATCAGGCAACTGGAGCTCTCCCTTAACAAAGTGCTTTGCCATCTAATTTTCTAGGGTTTTTCTTTTTCTTAAAACCAGGTAGAAAAGTTCGTTGCTAAGAGCCAGTGGTCATTCAGACAGCCACAGCTCTCACCTAGGTTTCTAGATGATCTTCTTTGGTGGGTAGGTAATTCAGAAACTCCACTTTTAATCAATGACACACAAAGAAATTTCCCATTTTCTAAATAAGAAACTGAGGCACAGAGAGGTGAAGGGAGTTGCCTCACATCCCCCAGCAAGGCAGTGGCAGAGCTAGGAAAAGTCTCAGCCTCATGGGCATCTCACAGTTGCCATGATGCCTTACTGCTCCTCCTGTGCACTGTTTCCTGCAGTGAGGACAGTGGTGGTGCTTGGATGCATTTGCACTGCACTGTTGCTGGGGGTGGAATCTCCTCTCTGTTATGTGGCCCAGAGCCTCCGTATTTTTATAACAGGTGCAGCTGCATCTGCAGTTGTGCAACAGTTTCCCCCATACCAGTGTTCCCCCTTTCCTCTGTCCCTAGGGCTGGTGCCGCAACAGCTGAGCAGGGGCAGAGATGTGAGCAGGGGCTGGACTGGCTCCTATGGTGTCCAGGATCAGGCAGGAACTGGTGTGACGGAGCCAAAAACATCCACCCCCCCCCCGTGTGAGATGTGATCTGCCAGGATCCCCCCTCCCAATTCATATCAAGTACCCACCCTGACTTCCCTGGGGGCAAGGTGGCTACATCCATTGCACAAGTGACATGTGGTGGAAGAATTTGACCCCCTCGCCTTGGTGTCCTGTTGTCCTGTCCCCCTCCCCATGCCTTTCCTCCAGGGGGTCAGGAGCAGGAAAGGCAGGGACCCCAACATAGCACTCCGTGCAGTCTGGGACCTGCTCACTACAAGTGAGATAGAGTAGGAACGTCAAGGAGGTCAGTTCAGGTGGTTCAAGCAGGTGTGAGAGACAGGCATCTTCCCCACACACCCTTCTGCTCCCACACTCATTCAGCCTGGCACTCGAGAAGGCATTTACATGTAGGGGGTTGCTCCTTGCTGAGTCCTGCTGCATAACGGCCACCGGACACTCCTGCAAGAAGCAGCTTAATGGAGGGCCACTTCCAAAGGGGTAGCCCTGATAGTCTAGTTCAGCAAAATAAAGATGGAGTTCTGTGGCACTGTTAAAGACTAAACAATTTATTCATCACAGGAGCTTTAGATGAAGCGGGATTTTCTACCATGAAAGCTCATGCAATAAATAAATTTGTCTTGAAAAGTGCCACACGAGTCCGTCTTTATTTTGCTGAACTAGACTGGAGGGCCACTGACTTCCTTGGTTGTTGACCCTTGGCTGCAAACTGAAATGACCCCCCCCCCCCAACCCAGCTGGAATTCCCCACTCCTGCCCACGCTTCAGCCAGGTTTCCCCAGTCACACACCCACTCCAGCCCACCCTTCTTCCAAACTGGGCCTCTTGCCCCACATGCTTTGGTCAGTAGCCCTGCCCCCTGCAGGAGTGGTGGGCGTCTCAAAAGATTTCAGTTGTTCAATTTGCATTAACTTCAATCCTCAACCCAGATCCCAGCTCAACTGGCAGGGCAGCAGGGATGGGAAAGGGGCTCAGACAGCCCCAGGAGAATCTGGGTCCCAGATCTCTGCAGATAAATAGGGCTCCCCTAATTTCTAGCCCACCCCTCAAGGTTGACAGGACCCTCCCCACCCTCCTTTCCTGTCACCTTTCTCCAACTCTCCCTGACCTCCCCGCCTTCACCAGACCTGAACATTCAACCACTTGTTTCTTTCATAGCAACCACTCCAATAATACCCCTCATCCTTGCTACCCCGTCTTCATTGTCACCTACACTTGCACCCTAGTCAGCCTTCCTTCCTTCTCCCTGTGAGGGGTCATGTGCAATTTATTTTTCTTTTCAAGAGTATTTGCAGCATTCTGACTATTCTGCCATGTTCAGATTAAATTGCTCTACAATAAATAAATAAAAGTATTGACAGGCAGATTTTTCCTTTCCAACTCCTCCTCAGATTTCTTGCCCACTGCGGCTCTCAGAGTTGCTAGAAGCAATTAACATAATGAAATGCTGCTGGCATTTTCCCCCAGGGGGTAGCTATACCTCATCAACCCCTTGCTCAAATAACCCTGTATCTGGATCATCATGAGACACAGCAAATTTCAAGACAGTCCCTTTGAGGCATGTGGGATTTCAGAACACTCAAAGGAGGGGTCTTTTAAACAGGAGGTTCCAACCTTAGCTAGAGCAGAGCTGCCTTGGTAGACAGACTGTTGTGTGAACACAGAAGGAACCTGGCAGGGAGAGGCCCTACACATTTCATCAGGAGCATAGCAGACTCAAAGGTGTTAAATGACCTCAGTGAGACCTTCTCAACTGAAAGAGAATACTTAAGACAGATGAATGCAGCCTGAAATTGCAGATGGGAGAGGTGAGCTGCTTCATTCTCATCAGTGGGTGTTCCTCCCCCCCTCCCAGTGCTGGAGTGTTTCTAATGTGTCAATTTCAAAAGGGATAGCGGTGGTAGTCTAGTCCAGTAAAAAAACAACAAGGAGGTGTGTGGCACTTTAAGACTAACAGATTTATTTTTTGCATGAGCTTTCGTGGGAGAAGATCCCACTTCCTCAGATGCTTCGAAGATGGGTGAACTTACAGAAAGGAATGAAACTAAATGCAAGGGAGTGTAAAACATAGGATCAGGTCATAAAGTAACAGCAAATCAGAGCAGTTTACAGGCTCAAACCATGGGAAGCCTGAAGTTAAATTACCCTTTGTAATGGGAAAAGAACCCATAGTCTCAAAGAATTTAATTTGCATATTAATTCGAGTTCTGCTGTTTCTCTTTGAAGTCTTGATGTCCAAGTCACATCTCTGAGGACAGACATTAACAAATCATTTATCAAGTGATTAGAAAGATTGAAGTGCTCAGCAACTGTTTATTTTTGTTTTGTGATTTCTGATATCAGTTCTATGTTCATTTATTCTTTTGCGCAGGGATTGTCCTGTTTGTCCAATGTATAAGGTGTTGGGGCATTTCTTGCATATGATGGCATAGATCACATTAGTAGGTGAGCGGGTAAATGATCCTTTGATGGAGTAGCAGACTTGATTAGGACCTATGATGGTATCTATTGTGCAGATACGTAGGCAGACTTGGCAGCGTGGTTTGTTGCAGGGGTGTGTGCCTGCTTGTTTCTGTTGTTAGATCTGTAGTTGCTGGTGAGTATCTGTTTAAGATTGAGTGGCTGTCTGTAGGCAAAGGAGAGGTCTGTCTCCCAAGGCTTGCAAAAGTGAGGGATCATCTTTTAGAATAGGCTGTAGGTCCTTAATGATCTGTTGCAGAGGTCTGATTTGAGGGTTGTATGTGGTGACTAGTGGTGTTCTGTTGTTTTCTTTCTTGGGCCTCTCCTGTAGTAGATGACTTCGGGGTATGCATCTACTCAAGCATTGTCACTCTTACCGCTGGCCTATCTGGCTATATAGACTCCCTCCTCAGACCCTATGTTATCAACATCCCTAGTTATTTTTGAGATACCATGGACTTCCTGAGGAAAATACAGTCCACTGGTGAGCTTCCAGAAAACACCATTCTGGCCACTATGGATGTAGAAGAGCTTTACACCAACATCCCACCCAAGGGTGGATTACAAGTTATGAGAAGAACCATCCCAGATGATGCCACAGCACAGCTTGTTACTGAACATTGTGACTTTGTGCTCACCCACAACCACTTCAGATTTGAGGATAATTTATACCTCCAAGTCAGTGGCACTGCTATGGGCACCTGCATGGCCCCACAATAAGCCAGCATCTTTATGGGTGACTTAGAACAATGTTTCCTCAAGTCTCATCCCAAAACACCTCTTCTTTACCTATGCTACACTGATGACATCTTCATCATCTGGACCCATGGCAGGGATGCTCTTGAAGATTTTCAGAGATTTCAACAATTTCCACTCCACAATCAAATTGAGCCTGGAACACTCCACACAGGAGATCCACTTTCTCAACACTACAGTACGAATCAGGGATAGACACATCAACACCTCCCTGTACCGAAAACCTACTGATTGGTATAGTTACCTACATCCCTCAAGTTTCCATCCTAAACACACCACACAATCCATTGTCTACAGCCAAGCCCTAAGATATAATCGACCTCGTGAGGTCCCTTCCAACCCTATGGTTCTATGATTCTATGATTTGCTCTGATCCCTCAGACAGAGACAGACATCTTGAGGATCTCTATCAAGCATTCTTGAAACTACAGTACCCAGCTGGGGAAGTAAGAAAACAAATTGACTGAGCTAGATGGGTACCCCAAAGTCATCTACTACAGGAGAGGCCCAAGAAAGAAAACAACAGAACACCACTAGTCACCACATACAACCCTCAAGTCAGACCTCTGCAACAGATCATTCTTCAAGTGCTGCTTGGATGCATTCAGTAATAGGTATCTCCGTGCCAGAGCGCCGGATTGGTCGGAAAACTTTTGTCCTAGCCTGTCAGGAGAGGGCAGGCGGCCTCCGCCTCCCACGCCACCCAGTGGCTATGTTTATGGCCGCCTCCCGACCCCTCCCCAATTTCATTTCTTCCGCCTTGTGCGTCGGATCTGGAATGTCCACTCTGTGCGAACACAAGCAGCCTGTCCACCTTCTATGAACATTTTGCCCGACTGGGAGCACCTTTTCTTGGACTTAGTTCTACCACAGGGATCCTCGACTCTAAGGCCAGAACTTCAGGATTCATCTGTCACCATGCCAGGGTTTAAACCCTGCTCCGAGTGCGGCAAGGCCTTCCTGCGGGACGACCCCCACGGGAAGTGCCTCTGGTCCCTAGGTGAAGGCCACCTGGTCTTCACCTGTTCCCTATGTATGTCCTTTAAACCTTGGACAATCAAGGAGTGGGAACAAAGGCGCCGTGCCTTAGCCTCTGAACAGGCTCGGCACTCCTCACCCAAGGCTTTGGGTTCCCACCTGGCGCCAAGACCTGGCTCGGCACGAGAGCCATCCCGGCACTGTGCTGTCGGTGGCCACAGGAGGACGAGTTCAGTACTGACTCCGGTACCTCGGTGCTGACACAGCACATTGGCTCCTCGGCACCGCTCGAGGTCGCCTCCAGCGCTGCAGTCCCGGCACAGCCTGGTACCGTCGGTGCCGGGCTTGCCCCAGCACCAATCACAATCACCTCCAGTACTGCAGGCTCGTCACAGCCTGGTACCAATGGTACAGGGCCCGTCTCAGCAGGGCAGCCCTGTCTCCCCTGTTAAGGGTTCACCGCGGGCTCACTCAGGGTCGCTCCCGATACCGATGACCCCAGAGGTGGTGGAGGCCACTCGGGTACTCCTCCTGCTACCCACACCACCTTCCCTAACACCAGGCAGGAGAGGCAAGCTGGCCTTCATATCTAAGGCCTGGGTACGTCACAGGTCACACTGTTCTCCCTTCCCTGAAGCCCCTACTACTTCCCTACCTGTTCTCCCTTCCCTACCACCTACTACTCCACTGGGCCCTGGTACCATACAGCCATCCCCGTGGCAACATATAACCTTACTGTCGCCAGTACCGCCTCAAGAATCATGGGGTACTTCCCCCTGTTCAAGCCCTGGGGAAGGTCCATCAAAGGGCTCTCAGTGGCCTCAGCGCCGTGCCTCGGCACTGGCACCTTTCCACTTCCACCCCCATGAATGGTCCCCTCACGAGACTCCTTCCCCCTTAACTCCACAACGGGCACCCGGTACCTCTTTGTCCTCAGTACCGGACTCATACACAGGCAACCTATCGGCGCACTTTGATCTTTTGCACCATGCCACAGCCCATTTGGGGATAAAGGTTCAATCCTCTGAACCTCCCTCGGATACCCTGTTCAGGCCAATCTTCTCTTCAGCAGAGCCGCTTACAGTCCCCCTACACCCAAGTGTTTGGGACCTTACCTTCTCCCGATGGCAGAACTTGGGTTCCATCACCCCGGTATCAGACACAGCGGGTCTTAAATATAGAGTTCCTGAATCAGAGTTCCCCCCTCTTGCCGACCACCCACTCCCTCCTAGGGATGTGGTACAGATGGCGCTAGGCCCAGGCAAACCTTCTAGTGACCGCCTCCCTGCTTCAAGAGAACCTAGGGAATTGGATCGCCTGGGGTGTAAGGTCTACTCCTCTTCAGCCTTCCAACTGCAGGTTGCAAACAGTCAGGCTCTGACCAGCAGATATATGCTGGATGTGTGGGAATTGGTCACAAAATTTAGACATTTGCTCCCACCAGAGGCCAAGGAGGAGTATGATGCATTCCTGGAAGAGGGAAGAATAATCTCCCAGGACCTTCTTCTCTCAGCCTGGGACACGGTAGATACAGCAGCTTGCACCATGGTCTCAGCTGTAACAATCCACCATGCGGCTTGGCTTAGGGAAGCCAGGGTACCCCTCGCTGCGCAGCAGGTGGCACTCGATCTGCCCTTTCGGGGGTGATGCTTTGTCCCCCCCCCCAAGACCTTGAACATAGTGGGTACCGCACGGGGCCTTAGGGGAGACGTTAAATATCTTGGTCTCCCCCCTTTGGGGCCCTTCCCTCACCCTACATAAGCCACATGGGGGCTGAAATCATTCCTCCCACCCTCTTTCTGGAAAACATGGACAGGGACTCAGTCCCTCCCCACTGCCCTCTCAGTTCAAATTCTGGGGGCTTCTCGGAGGGTCTTTTCTCCCTCCCCTTCCCTGCAAGGAAGGGTAGCCTCTCCATATTAACCTGTAACAACCTACTGTGGTTCTCATAACATCTGGGACATAACCATGGCTTCGATCCACCATCAGAGAATGTGGATAACACCCCTTTCCCTTCCTCCCTTTAGGAAGAGAATGGGGAACCCCTGGGGGCCATCATTACCCCCCAACCCCCGTCCCACGTTGACATCACGGACAAGGGTGAGTCAGTCCTTGGCCTTGCTCTTCTGATCTTATGGAAGACATGGTCATGTAACCAAAGCCCCTCTCAATCATCAAGGGTCCACCTGAAACTGCGGCCATTACCACAGACAATTCTAAGTTCATTGCTACCCTTGGGGCTGTTATTGGAGAAGAAAAGGGATAAAGAATACGGGAAGGGAACAAGAAAGCCCCCCACCCCCCGCCCTTCAGGTTCTATCTTGACCAACGATTCCTTCCACTCTCATAGGCATTAAGAGAGGCCTTTGCTAAGCCAAAGGACGCATCACCTAGTAGCCCTAGCCACAACTACAGACATTCCCGATACGAGGGGATGCACATGCCCAACAGGATGCTCGTGAAACCCTTTGCCTGCCTGCTGCCTGCCCCACATCAGGTAGGCTCTGCTTCCGCACCTGAAATGGGGAGGGACGCCTTGGGCATTTCCTCACACCAACAAAACTGGCTGTGCACGCATTTAAGTAGGTCACAGTAAGCCCTCAGCCACCTCTACAGTATTGTAAGCCTTTCTTTACCCTACCTTTTAGGTGGAAATACGATACTCAGTACTCTCTTCCACATGCAGTTCTATACCTGGGGGGAGAACAAGGCAGAACTGCTTACAAATCTCTACCTTGCTCCTCAACCCGCCCCCCCCCCACCTTGGAGAGGAAAACAACTGGGTGCGAACAGTTGCTTCTCCTGCTTCTCCAGGATGGCCTCATATCTAGCCAGAATATCCCTACTGGGGGTCCCTATATAGGCCCCACTCTCTCAGGAAGGTGGTGGTGATATCCTCCCCACCTCCCCTCTCTATCCACTCCTGAAGTGACAGCTTCTATAAGCCCAACCTGGAATCAGCCAAGTCAGTGGGACCCATGGGGGAAGAGGCAACGCCTTTCCCCAATCACTTGGACCGACGTGAAAGGAAACTCGCCCTAGGCCTTCCAACTGTCTTTTAGCCAAGTCCGCAGCGCTAGTGCATTGACGAACTTCTAGCACACCACTGGGCTCCTCGCATGGCCGTCACCCAACCGGGGTATACATAAATGGCTCACCCTAGGGTGACCTTGGAACCATGATTATCCAGGTCTGGCCCGGGGACACTATTACCTGGGCGTCCGGCAGATATATCTCACCTCCCTTAGTGGGACCTGAAGGCCGAAAACCGTTGGGTAGTCTTTGCATGATACCTTCACTGTAGGCAACTGCTGAAGGCTGTTGGTTTTCCCTGCTCACTTGATGGAGCTCAAAAAAACCCAATTTCTGATCTGCATGGAAAGTTGGAAATTTGTTTTTTCCCCATAGTGGAGTCCTATCCTAGATAAGATCGGATGATAGGGATAAGCCACCCTTGTTGGAATTTTTCTAAAATCCAAGGTACTCCTGCAGAACCACGGTCTGCATCCTGCGAGTACCATAGCCTTCCCAGGTGGTCTTTGGAGAGGACCAGCCACTCTTCCCATAACCTATATCATTTGGAAGGGTAGTTCCTCTCCTAACAAGTCCCTTAACTTCAACGCACACATAGGTGCAGCATAGTTAGGGGCAGGTATCTCTCCTGGCGGTGCCTTCGGGTACACAAGGTCTTTTAAATCACTGCAATTCTAACTCCCATAGGCTTTCTGGTCGTCACAACTTAGTGTCCAATCGTTGCGCATTGTATTTCCATAACCCTTGCCTACCCTCCCCCCACCGTTCTCCAGGCAGTCTTCCCAGTAGTGGAATCCTGAGGTAGAACATAAAGGGACAAGAGGAGGGTCCACTTCTGTGAGTCTTCATAGGAATACCAAGGTCAACAGCATGTCCTAAGTCCCACCATGTTACCAACTTTGCCCACCGACTCGGGGTATGCTCATTTATTAGG
>ML681973.1:28534877-28649277 GCA_007922195.1 Podocnemis expansa
GATACTATGCTCTGATTCCTCAAGAACACAGAGCTAACATGTAACAACCAGGCTGCCTCACAGGTGTCTGGTGGGTCTGAAATGTTCCTTCCAAGCAACAGAAATCTTCTGGGTCTTTACACTGTAACACTGCTGAAGGCCTGCGGCGCACCCTCCTGGCCCAGGGACATCTTGAACGATATGCCATGTGGTGCTGATTGCACCACCCCTGGACTTTTTCGTTTCTCATTAACCAGCGTGAAGTATCTCCCCTTAGATCCTTCTCGCCTGAACTCAGTAGTCCTTACTCCCTTGTGTGTTGCCAGGTGTTCCAAACTCACACACCCTGTTGGGCATGTGTCTTTAGGTATTTACGTGGCCAGTCAGAGGGATATCATTTATCCCTTCTATTCTTATCTGCATAGGCTGCAGCCATCATGGCCAGCCTGGTAACCCTAAGGCTTCTAGAGTTCTTTCGTAGGTTCACACTGAAGTGTTCTGTGGCCAGGAATTAACCCTGTGGCCCTCATTCCTTGAGCTATACCCCACAGGTAGAGCAAACAAACGCATCTTACTCCACGTTAGTAGTGTTGCATTGATTCAAATTCTGGGTTAAGGTAACCTTTGTCTGTCCAGGCCATGCACGCTTTGCCTCGGCTGGATTGGACCTCCACCTGCTTTGGGTTGGCCCCTCAGTTGTAGGTTTCCCATTGCCAGGCCATGAGCCCTAGTTGGTCTCCTGGCTGCTGTGAGAACCTTGTTCACTGGGCTGTTTCCTTCTGGGGTGGTTTGCTGTGCTGAAGGCGGAAGAGCCAACTCCACCTGCCATCCATCAACATGGCTAGCATTCACCTATTCCTGAATGCATCCGAGCAGTGCTTGAAGAAGAATGGTGGGTTACTCACCAGTAATGGTCCTTCTTCAAGATGGGCTTTTCGGATCCATTCAGGCCCCTCCCATCCATCCCCGCATCTGGAGTTGGGAACTCCTAGGAACTGGGGAGGGGTCGGGAGGTGGCCATATATATAGCCACTGGGTGGCGTTGGGGGTGGTGGCCGCCTGCCCTCTCCTGACAGGCTAGGACAAAACTTTTATGACCAGTCTGGCACTCCGGCATAGAGACACCTTTACTGAATGGATCCGAGCAGCCCATCTCGAAGAAGGATGGTTACTGGTGAGTAACCCACTGTTAAGGACCTACAGCCTATTCTAAAAGATGATCCCTCACTCTTGGCAAGCCTTGGGAGACAGACCTCTCCTTTGCCTACAGACAGTCACTCAATCTTAAACAGATACTCACCAGCAACTACAGATCTAACAAGAGAAACATTAAAGCAGGCACACACCCCTGCAACAAACCACGCTGCCAAGTCTGCCCGAGTATCTGCGCAATAGATACCATCGTAGGTCCTAATCAAGCCTGCTAATCCATCAAAGGATCATTTACCTGCTCGCCTACTAATGTGATCTATGCCATCATGTGCCAGAAATGCCCCAACACCTTATACGTTGGACGATCTCTTCACAAAAGAATAAATGAACATAGAACTGATATCAGAAATCACAAAACAAAAAAAACAGTTGCTGAGCACTTCCATCTTTCTAATCACTAGATAAATAATTTGTTAACGACCGTCAGACATGTGACTTGGACATCAAGACTTCAAAGAGAAACAGCTGAACTCAAAATAATATGCAAATTAAATTCTGTGAAAGCAGGATTGAATTGAGACTATGGGTTCTTTTCCCATTACAAAAGGTAATTTGACTTCAGGCTTCCCAGGGTTTGAATCTAACAACTGCTCTGATTTGCTGTTACTGTATGACCTGATCCTATGTTTTACACCTCCTTGCATTTATTTTCATTCCATTCTGTAAGTTCACCCATCTTCGAAGCATCTGACGAAGTGAGATTTTCTCCCACAAAAGCTCATGTGAAAAATAAATCTGTTAGTCTTTAAGTGCCACACAACTCCTTGGTTTTTTTTGCTGAACTAGACTAACACAGCTATCTCTTTGGAAATATAATTCCCTGTGCCTTATCAACTGAAACTACATAGGTTAATTGGACCCATCTGAGCTGGTCCTATTGAAGAATCAGGTAGGGTGTGGGGGCACAAGCCCACCCACTTCTAAAACCCCTCTCCCAGCCTAAGGGGAGGTGGCACTGGACAGTTCTTCAAATGATTTTGGGGGACAACTAAAGAAATAACAGGGACAGGTGTGAGGGTCACAGGTTCAAAACTAGGGCTTCAGAAGGGGACACCAAGCAGAGAACCCCAGACAGTGCCCACTGCCCCTGGAAGGTGTCGAGGGAGCCAGCAGACACCGCCCAGAGAAACTCTGCCTGGAGACATGCACAGATGAGGGACTGGAAATAGGGCCTACAGTTGCAGGCCCCTCCCTCAGCCAGCCTCCTTTCCCTGGTGCATCTGAGCTGGTACGAGGCAAACACCTCATCACACACTCCTATTAATACACCTCCAAGCAAGATTAGTCCATGTCACAGCTGCATCACATTGTTGAGAGATTTTTCTATTTTGCTACCATTCTGTAAGTTCCTCATCTTCAAAGCATCTGATAAACTAGGACTTTCTCCCACAAAAACCATGTGATACATACATAAATTTGTTAGTCTTTAAAAGCACCCCAGGATTAGGGTTACCAGATGTCAGCCAAAAGGAGGACATATCCTCCTTTTTACCTTCATGTCCTTCGTCTGGCAGGCATTTTGAAAATACATGATTTTGTCTGGCTTTTAACCTATGGGAGTTAAAGTATGCTGGAATGCCCTGGAACACCCTATTTTTAGGGGGAAGCGTTCCAGGGCCCCCTAAAAACAGAAGAATGTTACATTAATACTACATTTTCTTCTTGTGTCCTCCAAAGTCCTCATTTTTGTACTTCCCTGTCCTCTTTTCCATGCTTTGGCATCTGGTAACCCTACCCAGCGTTCCTTGCTCGTATTCTTGAGAGAGGAATTAGTTAAGTTCAGTGCCAATGGGGACACAAGAACAAATGGATATAAACTGGTTATCAGAAAGTTTAGACTTGAGCTTAGATGTAGGTTTCTAACCATCAGAGGAGAGAAGTTCTGGACTGGAGTTGCGGGGGAGTCCTAGCTGGCTTGAAAACTAACTGGATAAATGTATAAAGGGGACAGTATGATGGGACAGCCTAATTTGATAATTAACTGATCTTTGACTACTAGTGGCAAATATGCCAATGGCCTGTGATGGGATGTTAGATGTGGTGGGTTCTGAGTTGGTAGAAAATTCTTTTCTGAGTGTCTGACTGGTGAGTCTTGCACACATGCTCATGGATTAACTGATTGTCATATTTGGGGTCAGGAGGGAATTTTCATCCAGGGCAGATTGCCAGATGACATGGGGGTGTTTTTGCCTTCTCCAATAGCATGGGGCATGGGTCACTTGTTGGTGAGGGTCCTAGATCCTGGCATAACACAGGAACAAAGGGAAAGAAACTCAGACCCTCCAGTGCTAGCACCCATACAGAATGGGAAAAGATGGGGCTGATAGTCACACCTGTCCTTATTCTCCTCAGCCCCTTCTTCACCCTTATGTCCCCTTCCTGGCATCACTCACCTAAGCCCTCCAAACCCTTCCTCTGCTCCATCTCCATATATTCCCTACCCTCAATGCAGGCCCAATCCTTTCCACCTCTTCCCTGTTGTCCCCACCCACTAAAATGCCCCTCCCTTGCCAGCAAGCATTTGCCCATCTAATTTTCTTTGCACATTCCCACACTGCCTATGCCCCTCTGTGTGCAGCGATTGGGGTCTGAGCCACCCCACCTAACATATCTAAACAGTCTTTCACTAAGACTTATATAATTTATCCCTCTGGCTCATGCCTCCTGGTACTGCCGATGTCAGGTGATGTGTTCTGGGTAGTTGTCCCTCAACCATGAGTTGCTGCATCAGCTGAGACAGCACAGCTGCAGCGCTGAGCCTACTTACTGGCCCAACAAAGAAACTTAAATGCACAATCAATCTGGAGAAAGAACCGAGGGGCTGCACCTTATGAGTCACCAGGACAGGTGGGAAGATGCCTATGGACAGGGGATGCCTCTGAGGCTTTTCCATGCCAAGTGGCTGAGCTTGGGACAAAGGAAATACAAGCTTCATGGCAGAAACCATAAAATGCAGCTTCACCATCTCCATGTTGTCTTCAGTCCTGCTTCCTACCTCTGGATCAACTATTCTACATCTGAAGGTGCGAAGCAAAGGACTGAGACCCATCCAGATACTGGATATACACCAGAGGGACTATACAATCTTGCAAACTCCAGAACTGCTGAGACTCTGATCTATATGGACTTTGAAATCAGTTGTATGCATTTGATTGTTTTCATCATTTAACATCTGTCATCTTGTTTGTCTCTTTCCTTTTATTATAAACCTTTAGTTGTAGTTACTAAAGAATTGGCTGGCAGTGGGGTATTTTGGGTAAGATCTAAACCAATATTGATCTGGTAATGTGTTTAACCTTCAGGGAATCAGGAGAACATTTTGAGAAAGTCAACAGAGTTTAAATAACTTCTCTGTTTATTGGACCTTGCTGCTGATTGGGAGCCAGAGATTGTAATTCAATAAAAGGGGCTGTGTATTTCTTGTTGTAGCTTGTAGGTAACCAGAGTGGAAAATCAGGAGCACTGTTTGTGACTGGTCGGGGAATCTAACTTCAGTGTTATCTGCCAGCGCTGGGAGAATCTGCTCTCCTTTTGCAATCTGTCTTGATGTTGACATTTTAAGATGAGCTACCCTAGGCACAGACAGGTCACACCCTGCACTCTGTTGGGGTTACCAGTGACGTCCGGAGACTTAGACTGATCTCTTTCTGTGCACAAAAAGAATGCAGCCAGAATAAGTCAACTTTCAGAAATGCTGTTTGGAGAGGGGCTCAATCTCAGAAACCCATTTGCCAAGGGGCCACAAATTTAGATCATTAACTGAACCCTGAACCCCCATAAGGCACACCACATTTTAAGGCCACCCAATTAACTGTACAGATTGTTGAGCCCTTTGAACAGTTACGTTACAAGCAGAATGCTGGTCTTAATTCTTGTGATGATAAAGCTGCTTCTCTGCTCGGATACAAAAGTCCTGTGCTACTGCGGAATTTCTCTACCTTTTAGTGGCCAGGGAGCAGCTAAAGGTATTAATTGCTTTATGCAGAATACCCAATGAAAATGTTTTCAAAAAAGCCAGTAACAGTTGCGGGAGGTTTAAAATGTCCCCGCTGCAGCAAAGCTTCCAGGCACCTACAAAGTTAGGTGGATGCAAGCTGCCTTGGACTGACCTATTTACGCTTGTGACTATGGTGAAATTTGTCTCTAGCTGAAGTAGGTGACCTGCAACACCAAACCAGGGAAACCAGCTCCCTGGATGCTCTGGACTCATTGCTACTGTAATAAAGTCAATCCAGTGTAAGTGGGTCGACCTGAGCAGTCTTCCAGCAACTGTCCCTGAATGCCTAACCCCTGCAGCAGTGACTGCTCTGGTCATGCTTATGAACACCACTGCCTAGGGGTCATGGAGACTAGAAGCCACTTGGCCCTTTAAGGCCCTCACCTTTGTATTTTTTAAATGCCTCTTCCTGATTGTCCAGCTTTGCAGACACACCTAGCTAATCTCCCTTGTTGCATTTAATATTCTGCTGACTGTGTCATGGGATGCACATTGATGCACTCCTGAGCTAAGAGCTCTTTTGCAGTGCATTTGTATTGTTTGATGCCAAATATACCACGCAAGGTTCCTTTATGAATGCTCATAATACATTCTACACGATTATTATGGTATCATGTTTCCTGCAGCAACATGTATGTGTGCCCATGTGAAGCAGGTTATTACTCAGAGGGGAAGAGGACAAACAGAACTTGGAAGGTGGAGAGGTGCATCAGAAGGTGATGCAAATTCAGTGACCCTGCTCAGGTGGTACAAAAGAAATCACACAGCAGCACAGAGAGGGAGGGGGCTGAGAGGGGACTGAAAACAAAGAGAGACATATCAAACAAGGGAGAAGCTGCTGGGTGTTGGTGAGAGACAGATCATCTTGGAAGCAACTAAGGCCAGGAGAGCCTAAGCTGGCTAAATACCACCACGAGCTAGTCTTGTGGGTAAGAATAAAGAGAATAGTCTAAAGAGTAGTCTTGGAATAGTGTTATTAGTTTAGCATGAGTCTTATATCTTTATTTATTTAATTTTGTTGACTCCTGACTCCTTTACTAAATGATTGCGCATTGATTTCCCATATACTCACTTAAAATCATGTCCTAACCAATAAAGTAGTAGTTGTTTTATCTAAATCCGTGTGGACTTTAAAGGGTGTGAATGAGGAAGGCTGAGCCAATCCATTTTTTTGTTAAGTGGACAGGCATGGATCTATGGTGATTGGGGAGGGTCCCAATCCCTGTAGGACAGAAGTTTCCAGTGTGGTATCTGGGGCTGGGCGTGCTCACTTGGGGACTGTTGCCTGAGCAGCCAGAGGGTGCACATATACTGCCTGGGACTGATTACATGCAGGAGGCTGGTGTGGACTGACTCATGAGTGAGTGGTCACCTGGCAAAGTGGGGTGGGGAGCAGGGGGTCACAGCGGCACATTGGAACAGATTCAGGGAGTAGCCTGTCACATCAGGCTGGCTCCAAAAATTAGATGTACTCCTCCCTGGATCACATGAGAAGTCTCGGGCCGCTGAGGCCCGAGGAGAGAAGAGGCTGTGGAGACAGGCACAGATATGGATTAGCTGTAGAAACATGGACATCTATGAAAAGACTGAATAGGGGATGCAGGCAACAGGGCATGACAAGGATCAGCAGCTGTACTGAGTGAAAGCCAGTGGCAGTGACCATATACGAGGGCAGGAAACACAACCATCAATCAGGTACCAAAGTGTAGTCCTGCATTTAATACCAGCTGGATGACACACTTGATGGAGACCACCAGTACCCCACAGACCACTGTGGATGTCTTGAAGGAGCCTGAGACAGAGATTCCTGCTATGAACAGTGGAGAGGAGCATAATGAAAGATGGACGTGGCTGGAAGGCCCAAGCCATGCCATGAGCAGGGACCCATTACAGACTCCACGCTGTAGACATGTCCTCAGCCAGGTGGTGTGGACCCATTCTCCCTGCCTTGCCACCCAGACACAAACTGACAGGTAATGAAGGGGCAGTCTCAAGGAGAGAGCACTGGAGGACAGCTCAGGGGCTGGGCGACCCAGGGTGGAGAACAGATCTCCTTTCCTTTGCTTCCCAGGGAAAGGCCCGCTGAGAACCTTTGCAGAGACTACTGATTGCCAGAGCCCTGTAGAAGAAGCTAAGTCTGGGGCAGAGTTTGATATGGAAATTATTTCTTTGCTTTAGTCTAAAAAGACTGTATGGCCACCTGTCTAGGCCAGGCATGTGGTGCCTCATGGAGATGGTTTGGACTACCTGCTCAGGTAGGATGTGAAGAACTGCCTCAATAAACTCTGTGGCCTTTTGCGCTCTCTGCCTTGTAATTTGTCCTGGACTCCAGAGAATGCAGTCATAAACCATATTAAATAGATTAAAAATTGGCTAACTGATAGACCTCCATGGGATTATCAGTGGCGGATTGTCTGCCAGTGGGATTGCTGTTAGGGCTTCTGCAAGGATAGGTTCTAGGCCAGTTGCTATTCTGCATTTGTAATCAATACAGCCACATTTCAGGTCACAGATCTGGCACCAAAGAATGTCGGTGCCATTTATGAGATGGCTTCTCTAGGCTGGAACATCCTATGTCCTGTGATGCATGCATGGGTGGAACAATGTGAGTGTAGAAGTGTGAGGCAATGGTTTCCAAAGAGGACCAGGCATGCCTCAGAAAAGGAGTTTGGGTTAGTTGTGAGTTGAGTATACAAAGCAGCATGGTGTGAGTGTGCGACGTGAACGTTCCAGCATTTCATCTGTTCCTCCTCCTCTAGGCCACCCCAGGGTGAAGCTGGCCCTGCTGCCTGTTCTGTGGCTCCATGACGAAAGAGGTGCCTGGCTGGCTGGTGCCCAGGTAGGGGGGAACCAGCACCCACCATGCCCTACACACTTCCTCTGCACCGCGCCCGCAAGATGGTGTCCCGCAAGAAGGCCCTGCTGTTCCTGCTGGCGCTCAGCAGCCTGAGCGTGCTGATCCACCAGAGCACACACCTGAGCTGGTACGGAACAATGGCACTGGAAGGGGAGGGGAAGGACTGGAGGGCTGGGGTCAGGTGGGAATGGGGCTATAAAGAGGCAGTGGTTGGATGGGTGGGGCAGGGCATGTTGAGTGAGGCTGTGGGGACAGGGCTAGAAAATGGGGCCAAGGGGGAATGGGGCATGGATCTTGGGACAGGGTGGGATGGTATGGGGCAGAGCTACTGAGTTTGGGACTAGAGGTTAGGTCTGAGAGGTGCAGGAGGGCATGTAGGTCTGGGACATGGGGATGGAGTAGATGGGCCCACTGGGTTGTTCAGGGCAGGGGGATGCTCAGCTGGCCACATAACTGGCTCTGACCCCCACTGTTCCCAGCAGGTCCCCCAAGCCTTCCTCCCTAGGCTGCCCCCCAACTTCATTGCCTCGGCCTAAGCACACCTCAGTGGCCTTCCTGAAGACCCACAAGACAGCAGGCACCACTGTGCAGAACATCCTCTTCCGCTTTGCTGAGCAGCACAACGTGACAGTGGCGCTGCCCCACCATGCCTGCGACCACCAGTTCTGCTACCCCCGCAACTTCTCTGCCCGCTTTGTGCACCCACACACCCTCCCTCCCCGCATCATCGCCAGCCACCTGCGCTTTCAGCGCCATGAGCTGCGCCGCCTCATGCCCAATGACACACTCTATGTCACCATCCTGCGTGAGCCTGTCGCCATGTTTGAGTCGCTTTTCACCTACTACAATCAGTACTGCCCCACCTTTAGGCGTGTGCCCAACGGCTCCATGGAAGCCTTCCTGGCCAACCCGCTGGCCTTCTACCGTCCCCAGGAGAAGTTCTCCATGTACGCCCACAACATCTTGCTTTACGACCTGGGTGGGGACAATGACCACAGCCCCACTGACCCTGCTTATCTGCCCAGCTTCATCCGCCAGATGGAGGAGATCTTCTCTCTGGTGATGATTGCTGAACACTTTGATGAGTCACTGGTGCTGTTGCGCCGCCTGCTCTCCTGGGACCTGGAGGACATGCTCTATGTCAAACTCAACATGCGCGGGCCACGCTCCAAGGGCAACGTTAGCTCAGAGGCGCTGGCTGCCCGCATCCGTGCCTGGAACGCGCTGGACGTTCAGCTCTATGATCACTTCAACGCCACCTTCTGGCGCAAGGTGGCACAGGTGGGACAAGAGTGCGTGGCAGAGGAGGTGCGGGCGCTGCGGCGGGCTTGCGACCAGCTGGTGCATCGCTGCTTTGGGGGGCTGCCCCAGCTGCGCCCTGCCACGCAGATCAAGAACAAGGATCTGCGTCCCTGGCAGCCCAGCGCCAAGGTGGACATTGTGGGGTATGACCTGCCCCTGGCTGTACCTGGCTCTGGTGCCCCCCCCGATGAGCGCTGCCTCAAACTGGCTATGCCTGAGGTTCAGTACTCCCGGTACATGCTGCGCAAGCAGAGCCTGCGTTCCCGCCGCAGGGTTGCACCCCACCACCCGCTGCCTCCCAGGGCCGTCCCCCGTCCAGCCAGGGGCCTCCCGCTCCGCCACCCCACCACGCCCAAGGTGGCCTGAATGGGGGACTGGGAGCTTGGCCCAGACTGGAGACTCACACCTGGGTGTGGGACCGTGCAGGGACTGCAGCCCTGGCTTGCTGTGCCATGGGGAGATTTCTCTGCTGGTCCTCCTCTTCCTGCACGAGAGCCCTACTCCTTCCCATGTCCCCTGGGTCCAAACTGAATTCCATCAGGACCCAACTTGGCCCTGTTGGGAAACTGCCCCCCCTCCACTTGGGGTCAGTTCTGGCTGGTTTGCACCTGAGCTGGATTTAGAAATCTGCCCTTCAGACCCATGGGCCTGAGGCATCGGGGCACCTCACAGGCTGCCCAGCAACACTGCATGGAGTGGCAGTGCCCATGGTCTGTGGCAAAGGTGACGGTCCCCCCCCCCAAACTCCAGCCTGTACCCACTGGTGCTCCCCCCAGGAGCCACCTCAGGACACTAGCCCACACTTCTCTGTCCCATACCTGCCTAGCACCCACACTCAGCTGGGACATGGGCCTCTGCTAAACCCTGGGAAGGCAAGATTCAAACCCTCGACCCAGGCAACAGGGCAGGGCCCCTCACACTGACAGATGCCCCTTGAGGGCACAGGAGGAAGGATGCCCCCTGGCACACACAGACACTTCCCCATCATTCGCAGAGCTCACACCCCCATACTATCTCTGCCCACCCATCCTATCAGTCACGCACAACCTCATCAGACCTCACCCCCCCAGGGACTTTTATGCACATATACATAGTCTCTCATAGTGTCCCCCTGTGTGATCACACACACTATGGTGAGGTGACAGCTCCCAAATTGGTGTGACTCTCTCCCTGGGATCCCATGGGGGCACCACCTGGGACTTCTGCCCCCTGGGGCATGCTGGGTAATGGGTGTCATTGTGTGACAGATGTCCTAAACTGGTGCTTTGGTCAAATTTTTCTCTACCTTACCGTAGCCAGGGAACACCTAAAGGGGAGCCTTGGAGCAGCTGCACTATGTCCACGGAACACTTGTTGACAAACACAGTCCTAGATTTCACCAGGCTGGTAACAAATGTGCACACCTGGATCACTATATCAGTTTTACCGCAGTCACAAACAGTTGCCTTATGGCAGCTCTCCTGCACATCTTGCCACCCAGACAAACTAGTCTTTGCCACAAAAGGTTAATAAAACCAAAAATCACCTCACATGAGGTTCCTCTCAATCCCAAAGGCACTGTCACTTACCCCGGGACCATGGATACTCTCAATTTTATACCAAAAACTATGCTGGCGGCCAATCTCTCTAGTAAACCACCAAAAGATTAATTAGCTAGGGGTTGACTTATGCCACACAGTTAGTCTGATATGGAGCCGGTTACGTCAATCTGATTATGTCAGTGTCTACTGCGTGGCCGATATAAGTGCCCTACTGCAATGACCACATAACTCCACTTCCACAAGAGGTGTAAGGCTTATGTCTGTGCGGTTAGGGTAACACAGGCATTGCCTCCTGGCTGCCAGTTGTCCTGTCAATGTCACAGCAAGCAAAATTGAAATTAACAAGAAAGCCAGGCCCCTAGAGTCCAGCTGCCCACCCACCCCTTAGAGTGAGGGTGGCTGGACCCTGCCCCGAGCTGGGAGCCACTTTGAGAAGCTTAGGCAGCTTAAGATGTCCCCTGACCCCAGGCTGGGAGCTGAAGGGAGAAGTGTAGGCTGCTTTGGACCCTCTTCTGCTGACTGGGGGTTGGGATGAGAAAGCTGGGTGGCTTCCAACCTTACTCTCAGCTGGGAGCCCAGGCAAGAAGCTGGGGTGGCTTCCCAAAAGACCTCTGGCAGTGAGGCAGCCTTCTCAGTTTCGACTGGTCAAGAAGTCAGGGCAGATGGACCCTGGCCCCTAGGGGCAAGATGACCCAGGTGACTTTCCCCAGCTCCTGGCATGGAACAGGGAGAGAAGTGCCAGTGGCTTCCTCTGTTCCCTGTGGGGAATGGGGAGCCGGGGGGAGTGGTGTTGGCAGCCATCTGGGAGCCTGTGGGGCAGAGCTACTGCAGAGCTCAGAGAACAGGCTGTCAGCTCCCCACACAGCTCTTCTTAGGTCAGTAGAAGCACTCCTGGTGATGATGTCCACCACTGACCCAAGGAGAGCAGTGTGGACATGAACCATCACAGTAATCACTGTGGTGGCTGTAAGGTGACCTAATGTAGGTCAATTTATGTTTCTAGTGTAGGCATACCCTAAGAAAATGAAATGAGAGTTGCTGAGAGGGTAAAGTAGGTAAAATACATTAGCAGGTGAGTCCGAGTTTGTAAGTCCAAAGTGGTAGTTGAAATGTAGTAATTTGCTAGTTTTTCATAAGTCTCTCAGGGTTACCCAAAATAATTTTGGAGGTCTCTGTCTTGTATCTGGAACATGCCCTGAAAGCATCTAAATGTCTCTGAGATGCAGGATTATTCCCCAGATTCCTTATATCTGTTTTCCCTGGAAAGCAACTTGGCAATTGCAGGGGTGGATTAATATACAGACCAAATGGACCCAGGTCCAGGGGCTCACCACATTTTGGGGGCCCTTCTGCCCTGCCGGCACTGAAGAGGGGAGCGTAGCAGGCCAGCCCAGAGGCTGGGCTCCATGTTCCTACCCTGCCCCTGAGGTGGCCAGTCCACCTCCAGGGGCTGGGTGGGCCAGCCCAGAGGCTAGGCTCTGAGCGCCTGCTCCATTCTTGGGCTGGCCACTTTGCCTCCAGGCTGAGCCCTGGGCATGGTGGGGCTGACTGTTGTGTGCAATACGGCTTCTGGCACAGCCTTCAAGCCACACCAGATGCTGCACTGCATGCGCCAGTCAGTCCTGCCATCCCTGGGGGCCTCTGGCCACAACCGCTGCACCAGGGCCCTAGGCTGGTGGAGGGTGGCACCAGGTAGGGGGGCACCCCACTAATGGTTAGCATGCCAAAACTTCATACTTTCTTATGGGCAATCCAGTTACAAAAGCTATGCATTTAAGTTACAGCAGTCCAAACAACTGTTCATTAGTTTACATGAAGATTTCACATCAATTATGTTCACATTTTAACACTACACACTTCAATCTTGGTTAATTAAGTACATGGGTGTCCATAATGTAAATCAATAGAAGCAACAAGTTACAGATAAGTTGATAATATCATTCACATTTCTTTGAACTAAATTAAACAGTGCAGTGAACTGGCACACAAACATCCTCTGATGTTCACACACAAGTTATTGACCTATTGCTTCCACTTTAGCTGGCCTGTCAGCCTTACAGTGGATGCCCAGGAAAAAGCTGATCCTGAGTAACTGTCAGGGCATGAAACTCTGCCCCCAATAAAGGACTATTAATGAGGTGCCTGGTCTGCTTTGGCGTCTGTGACTCGTGCAAGGTTCTGGGGGGTGCTCTCTGCCAGACATTGCCGTACAGGTACCACAGGGTGTGACCCCTGACCCCCAGCAGACATGGAGGGGGCAGTCAGGCACACACAGCATTGAGTGTGTCTCCAGGAACTGATGCAGCTGTGTCTGGGGAAGAGTCAGGGCTGGTTCCTAAGGTTAGCAACTGGCTTGCTGGCACCAGTGTGGAGCTGGACTCACTGCAGGGGTGTTATCAGGTGGTGGAAACTAGGTGCCTCATTTCTAGCCTCCCCATCCCAGCATGTCTCACCTGGGTGCTGTCCTCCTGAGCTGGATTTGTTAGGTCTCAGCTTGGCCTACAGCAGGACAGGCAGCCTCCTTCCCAGAAGTCCCTGGCAGGAAGCTGAGGGGACTAATTGGGCCATGGTAGTCTGCCCCTGTAGAGAAGGGGTTAGTGTGTGCAAAGGCAGAGACATCATTTGGATGGGGAAGAGGGAAATACAGATGCCCCTGGCAAACCTAGGCAATGTGCAAATTGGCACAAGGTGAGGGAGCATCTAGTGGTCAGAATGGATGCCCTGGCCCCAGAGATCTTGTGCTTCCCTGTCCTGGACCTTCTGGTGCAGAATGGGGCTGAAGGTCCCTTAGTGGATGACAAGTCATTGCCCTCCAGGTCACATGGGGGAAAGACTGGTGACAAATGCCAGTGCCAGCTGTAGGCTGCACATGTCCCTGGCAGAGGCCAAAGGACCACACTGCCCCCAAAAAGGCCCCACCTGAGGGGGCCTGATAAGGGGATTTCCTCTCTGGGTGGCAGTAGACCAAACCAATGGAATTGGCTGGCTCAGGGGAGCTAGTAATAGGAGGTGGGGAGATGTGGGCAAGGCTCTCTCCCTCTCTGCCCCAGCAATGCCATGCTGTGCAGATGACAGTTTGCAGATGTGGCGGTGGAACGAACAAAGATGTGGAAACCTAGATGGCGAGGGGCACCACTGGGCCAGGAGGATGAAAGCCGGCTGGATTTACCTGCCATTGGGATCCATTCCCAACCCCTTGAGAAACGGATCCCTCTTCACTTGCCTTTGCAGTTGTGTGCTGGGTGGGCAAGGACTGTCTCGATGGCCTCACAGCTCTGATGTGGGGAGAGGGAAAAGCAGAGTTTCTGGACAGCAGCAGGGGTGGGGGGTCGGGGGGAATACTAGACTGGTAACGCTAGCAGCCCACCAGTCCCTCTGCCCAGATTCTAACCGAATCAGTTCTGGCTGAGATACATAATGCTAAAATCTCCACACTGATGCAGATTAAAAAGTAATCTCCTATCCCAGCATTGGGGGACTTAGGCAAGTCACAGGCCTGAGCCACGGAGACGTGGGGCCAATGATTCCAAACATCACAGATTTCTTACCCTCCCAAGCTGGAGTCCAGGCTCATCCCTGCTGTGCAGAGAAGCAGCATGGACAGACCCATGTAGTCACCCCTCCCCCGAGAATTTGGGACAAGGCTAAACTCCATATCCCAGCCAACAGGCACCTCATTTTTGCAATAAGATTTGATCTGCCCAGATTTCCTAGGATTTCAGCTCAATAAATGGCTGCCAGAAGCAAGAGGCTATCACAAAGATAAATGCTACTACTTGTGCACACCTCACAGATGAATAGAGAGCCACCTTTGGGATGGGTACAGGATTGTTTGTACAGGAATCCCTTAACCAGTACTGCAATGCAACCATCCCTGGGGTGAGGTGCATGGGTTGTTTATTCAGGAGTCCCTTGCCCAAAACTGTGATGTGGCCACTTCTTGAGGGGAGTACGGGAACGGGTGTGGGGGGTGTCTTACAGCTGGACACTGGGAGAGGCTCAGGGAGTCGGGAAGGACCATGAATTTTATCTAAGACTAAGGGGGAGAAGATAATAGAGTTGCTTGGGGATGTGAGGACCACCACTGACCGCCAGGGGAAACTGGTTCCTATGGAGTCCGTCCCACTCCCAGCAGCACAACACCCCTTTGAGCCGTGCTATGGCAGCACTGAGAGGCTCCCATCCATGCTGTGCCCCTGCTCAGTGTGGGTGTCCTGGTTGGCTGTGTCCCAAGGCTGGGCAGAGGCTGAGCTATTCTGGGCCCTGGGGCTCCCTTGGGCCATCTACTGGCAGCCAGTCACAGCTAATTCTAGCTGCAGGGATTAACCTTGCTGTGCAGAGGTTGGAGGAGGGTTAGTGAACTCATGAAGTGGGGTGGGAGATTAGAAAGTCCCTGCCTGGGGCCCAGCACCCCTTTGCTCCCTCCCCTTCCCCCACTCCTGGGGCAGAGATCCTACAGGGGCGGGGGCACCTACCTTTGCAATGAGATTTTCTTGCTAATCCCCCTGGGGCTTCCCTTCATTGGCTCAGTTCAACACTGGGCTGCAGGGGGACAGACAGAGAGACAGACGGACACAGCAACTCCCCCCAGTCAGAGCCTGGTGCCCCGCTGAGCTGCTTAGAGGGAGCATGTCTGGGATGAGCCCCCCCCCCGACTGACTTGGGACAGAGACACAGGCAGCATCGAAAGAGGTATTGCCCCCACTTACCGCCTACAGGGACTGGCACAGCTCCACTGCCATTCCCGAAACCAGCACAGCCCCTCAACCCCCCTACGGGGACTGGCACAGCACAGCCCCCCACTATTGCCACAGAAACTAGTGCAGACCCCTCCTCTCCACAGGATCTGGAACGGCCCCCATAGCCTCCCTTTGCCACAGCCCAGCCCCCCATAGAGAGCAGCATATCTTCTCCCCTCTGCTGAACCCCTCAGAAACTGCCCCCCCCAACAGAGTCTAGCATGGCCTCCCCCTGCCACCACCGTCCCCCAGGGACCAGTACAGTCTTGAGTGACAAGTGCTGGGGTTCTGAGCAGGATATTGGGGTGACCCTCCCTGGCCTGGGCCATCCATCCTGTCAGCCTAGAATCTAAAGGACCCTCCTGGCCTTAACTTTTAGGAAGGACTCTATGAGTCCCTCTGTTCTCCAAGCGCACCCACCAACCCTCCAGCCTGCAGGCTCCACCTCCTTCCCCGTGCTGTGTCTAGCTGTTTGGCCTCCCACCCAGAACACTCACTGGCTGGAATTGGGGGGTGGGTGTTGTTACATTGCAGCATCTCCCTGTGCAGATGAAGGGAGGTGACTTGGGGGTGCTGCTGGAGCTCCCTGAAAGCAGGAAGGGGGGAGGCTGACAGAGGGTGATGGCTCCCTTCTCCCAGACTGGGGCAAGCAAGGCCCTAGAGGCTCTGCCACTGGGAACAGCCCCAGGTAGGCACTGATTCCTCTCTGCCTCCCCCACAGCCAGGGCCAGGTCAAGGGGTTGTGGCACCCCAAGCCAAATTTTGATTTGGTGGCCCTCCATCTCATTCATGGAGGTTGAAAATGATTTTCCAAAGTGCATAAATCTCCAGCATCTGCCTGCAGAGGGATTTAAAGTGCACTCTGTCTACAAGACTTAAGCTGCAGATTGACTAACAGTGCCTGAGCTGCTAGGAAAGAGTTGAAGAGGCGGGAGCCAGCCTGATCTTCAGGGGGGGCTAGGCACCCCTAAGAACTGCCGCCTGAAGCCATGTCTGTCTCTTGCCTCATAGTAGAGCTAGCCCTGCCCACAGCCCCAGGGCTCAGGTGGCTGAGCTGTGCAGAGTATGGTGGGAGCTGTGTGTAAGGGAGCGCCAGGCACGTGACCGGAACCGCCAGCTGCTGCAGGACTTTGGGCACCTGGAGACCCAGCTGGGGCTGCTCTGGGCCAAGACAGACACTGTCAGGCGGAGGAAGGTGAGATGGGCTCAAGCCCCAAGACATGTTGTTGAGGGGGCTGATCCCAGAGGATTTCCCACAGGCAAGAGAGCCCCAGACAGCCCCACAGGGGAAAATAGACTGTTAATGAGGACTCTGGCATCAATTCTCTGCTCAGAAGGGAGCAGGGTCTAGTAGTTAAGAGGAGGATGAACTCCTGGGTTCCATTCTCCCAGAAGGAGAACAGCTTTTGCCCCGTCTGTGCAAAGGGTAGGCAGAAGATGTCACTAAATCCAAGGGGGACACATAAAGTAAGGATTTCAGCCCCTGGGGTCCAGATGGGGCACGTGGTGGGGTCAAGAGCAGATGGTGGGATCTGCATCTTGTTTTTCTCAGGTGGACTATGAGGAATTTCTGCAGCGGCTGCTTCAGCCCCAGAGGATGGAGGCAGGAAGTCCTGACCAGTTCCCTCAGCACCAGGTAGGCACCACCTGCTCACAGGAACCCTCCAGGGTGAAAGGGAGCATTGGGGCCAGCATTTTCTGTGAGGGGGGGGGAGCACCTCTACCCTAAGCTCTGCAACTCCCAGCTCATCTCTGCAGCTCTTGTTTCCCGCCCACCCCACAAAGCATCAGCTGGCTTGGCCCGACCCTGCTTAGCATGAGCCATGACATGAGCCCTGCCTGGGACTGGAAGCATGATGGCTCTGGAATACTTGGTTGGTTTCTCTTCCCCCCTCTCCATAGGACCAGCTCTTTGCCTGGATGCTGGACCTGCCTCTACACTCCCGGCCTGGGAGACACCTCCCTGACCCACCAGAGTGGATGGACCATCTGCGGTACCAAACCCCCTGGCATCATCCTGTCTCTACCCAGGCACAGTCGCCAGAGCCTGCTGCCTTCTTTGCATCCACAGGGGCAGGTGGGGCTGGGCCCATGGGGGGTAAAGAGACAGACAGGACCCTGTTCTGTGCCGCTTGACCTGGAAGCCTGGGTCCTCCCATCCCTGATCAGTGCTGTCCAGCTGTTGTGTCCCAAGTTGATGCCTTTTTCTTTTTCAATCCCCAGCAACCAGGCCCACAGCGGGGTCTCACTGCACACTGGAGCTCCACAGAAGATGGATCACCAAAGACACTGGTTACAGGCTGCCAACTCCCATCGGCTGTCAAGAACCAGCCACACTTCTACCCCCATGTCGGTTTGGCTTTCCCAGCACAGCTGAATTGAGGGTTGGACCTTGGCAGCCTGTGGGAGGAAGGATGGGACTTCCCCTCGATGACAGTGCTTCAGCAGCAGGCCAGCAGCAGGCCAGCAGCAGGAGGGGAGCTGTGCCTGGTGGGGAGGCCCAGGAGCCTGTCCTGAGAAGTGAGGGTACCAGGGGGCCCACTGGTTATCAAACTTCAGCACTGCAGCCATGCCCATGCAGTAGTGGAGGGGAGTGGGGGTTTGCGGAGAAGAGGGCCCTAGGGGATGACAATGAGTGGTAGAGTGGAATAGCTGGGAGGGTTAGGGGGTTCTGGAGGGTGGGATGGGGCTTTGTAGGGCAGGAGTGAAGCCCAGTCTACAGGAATTTAATACCTCAGCCTCCATCCACTCTCCTGGGAGAAGCCCTACTTCTTTGCCAAGCCCTAGGCACAGCATTTCATAGCTCTCCATGGCTGACAGGTGGCTGCTAGAGCCAGAAGCCCCCTGCACCCCCTACTTCAGGTCCTGCTGAAGGGAGACTCCAGCCAGGGTTGTCTGCCTCCAGGGAGTGAAGTTTGTGCAGCCTGGGGAATGGGTTAACTCCTGTGCTCCAGGGTCAGCTTAGCCTGAGAAAGGCATGGCACTGGGTTTGTTGGGATGCTATGCCAGGGCAGGGCTAAGCCCTCTCACTTGGCCCCAGGTCCATGGCTTTAGAAATGGCCTTCTGTGTTCCAGCTCCTCGTACTCTGAAATCCTTCTGCCATCTTCCACCCAAGGACCAGACTCCTGCCAGTCTGCAGAGGGAAGGGGAGCCTCTTGGGCTTGGTACGACTCCACAGCAGCCGCAGCCCCATCAGAGAATTTCAGTTCCTGCCCTTCTGGGTTGAAGCTCTGAGCCTCTCTCACACAGCCTGTCCCTGGGCCATGCCTTGCCAGTCAGCCATTAGCTGCAGCCAGGGGAGCTACCCTGTCTCTTACCAACCATGGCAGAACAGGGTTTCCACACCCCTTCTTAGCACCCCATTTCCATGTAGGTTCACTGTGGGCACCTTGATCACATGCCAGCAACCCCCCCCCCCCCAACTTGGAGTTAGAGTCTCATGGGGCCAAACCGATCCAGGCTGCTACCTTGGCACCATGTCCAACTGCCCTGGCCCTCCTCCAACCATCTCTATAGGGCTGAGGCACCGACAGTCCCAGGGATACCCTGCTCATCTGATCTGCTGGGCCTGCAGGCTGAGCTCACCAACAGGTACATCACCCTGTAGATAGGTAGCCTGGTGGTCTTCTCCCATTGAGCCTCGGGTTTAGCCATGCCCTCAAAGACTGGAAGACCTGATCTTCCCTCTGGATGTGCTGCCATTAATTTATCCCTTTGGAGACCCCCAGGTACATCCCATAGACCAGACCTGAGAGCAGCTTGTCTGGCCATTCATGCACTATTCAGCTATTCCTCTGCACTGCAGGTCTTTAGGCACCCTTGACAGGAGCCAACTTGCATGAGGCATCAGCCTCCTTCCCCTCCCTCCAAAAAACTTTGTGTTTGCCTGCCACTAATCCCTTTTTGGGGAAGCCCCCAAGTAACTCTCTTGTGGGGTCCCAACTATGGCAAGACCCCCACACACTTTGTGTTTTTCCTAAGACCTAGACCTACTCTGTATGATCTCTACCGAACAGGCCAGGGCCACAAGTACACAGCTCCTGATCCGCTAGCCACAGGCTGAGCTCACACAAGCAAGTTCCACAGAAATGGGCTTGCTCCAAAGTATCCAGCACAGTAACCCTGCCCCTTCACCCCCTTTACAACAACACCTCCAATCTGTGCATATCACCTCCAGGTCTGAAGTACATCCCAACCCTTCTGCAGGCCTCAGGTCAGTTCAGAAATAAGCAGTTAGGTCTTTTGGACCACTCCCTACACCCCAGTATGGGCCCAAGCTATTTGACTGCACAACCCCATGGCTCTGGGGCCACAGAGGGAGTGCGACAGCAGAATCCGTCTGCAGTGGGACCCACCCTTTCTCACCATGTGACAGCCTTTACTAGGGTCTGAGCTCAATGCACACAAGGACAAACTACGCTGAAGTCTGCAGGGGTTGCAGAGCTGTGGGGTTCACCCTGGGAAAGGCTAAGCTTGGGGCTTGGCAGAGAAATAGGGGCCTGGGTAAAGCCTGGCCAAGAAGCCTTGCAGATCTGTGGCAGGGCAGCTTAGGGGACTCTGTGGAGTGGCAAGGCTGGGGGGGGCTCAAGTGGGGTGGCTGTGTGCTACAAATGAGCTGCTAAGGGCCTTTGCTTCCCTCCAGGGCCTGGCACAGTTGCTGAGTTTGCTGCCAGCCTGTGGCACTCATCTAGGAAGCACTCAGCCATACTCAGCCCAGCAGCTGCAGCCTCTATCCTACCTTTTAGACCATCACACAGCTGTGTGTCCCTCTCTTCCAGGGGCTTGCCCTCAGCCCACCCAGCCCAGGGCGTGTGCAGGAGTTGGGTCGTACACAAAGGATGCCATCAGCTTTGGGATGGGGCACCAAGACCAGGCAGCTAACAGGGCCTCCAGGAGGCTGCTGTGGAGGGCAGCCTGGGAGCAGGACAGCACAGAGACAGCCTATGAGGAAGCCTGGGACAGGTACTACCTTGGACTCCCTCCAAGGTCCCCAACCCTTGAACTGAACCCCAGGGAATGGAACATCATTTATCACTGTGGCGAAGTGGGCACGATTCCTGTGAGGCTCAATCAAAACCACCCATCCTGACATGCAGCCATCTCTGGAATGGGGTGTTGAGCTCCTTCTATGGCAGCGGTCTCAAACATGCGGCCCCTAAAGCTATTTCCTTCAGCTCCCAACGACACTGTCATTACTGATATTTGCAATATTGTTGTATGAAAAGGTTTCAGTGGTGAGACCCTCGGGCTAATGTTCTAGTCCTCATGTAGCCCTCTATTAGTCCTCGTGCGGCCCTCATGGTGATTTGAGTTTGAGACCCCTGTTCTGTGGGGATGGTGTGCTGGTGCTGTTTACACAGGGATTGAGTGCTGGAGCTGTTTATACAGCTGAGATGCAGCTGACTATGGGGAGGGCCAGATGAGTAGCATATAGTGGTCTCATCCTGCACTCAGGTCCTTTGTCTCCCTCTCTCATCCCTAGAGTCCCAAGGCTGCAGCACAAGAAGCTGGGAAGAGACATCACACCCCCAGATCAGGGAGGGAGCCGGGGCCAGGAGTTGTGGGGAGAGCAGGAAGGGGATGACAGGCCAGAAGAGACTTTGGGAAGCCTCTGGTGCAGGCTGAGGGTCAGAGGGAGAGAGTCAGGGAAGAGCAGGGCCCCTGGAGATGAGGTGCAACTAAAGGAAAAGGTAAGACATGTTCTCATCCAGGGGGCAGGGCAGCTGAAAGAAGGGGAGGGGGCAAGGGTTGATGGATGCTCAGCCATGGGACAGATTCAGGAAGAGGTGGAGGAAGAGGAAGGTCTGGCAGGGGAGCAGGAGGTGGGGAAGAAGAATGAGGAGGGCAATAGAGAAGAAGGCTCAGGAGGGATAAGAGAGGAGACAGAGGGGAGAGGGAGCAAGGAGGGCTCAGCCTTGGGACAAGTCCAGGCATCAAAGGATTGGGAGGATGAGGAAGGCCTGATGAAAAGGGGTGGCCAGCAGAAGGGTGACAAGGAGGAAGGTCTGGCAGGATGGAGTGGCCAAGAGCAGGGTGAGGAGGAGGAGGATGGAGAGGAGGAGGAAGGCCTTGAAGGATGGAGGGGCCAGGAGCAGAGTGATGAAGAAGACAGCAGTGAGCAGGACGAAGGCCTAGTGAGGCAACAAGAAGGCCAGGAAGGAGGTGAGGATGATGAGGGCAGTGAAGAGCCAGCAGTGGGGGATGTTGAAGGCCATATGCAGGAGGAGGAGGAGGATGCAGATAGCGACTTGGTGTTGGGCCCCCAGGGGGACCCAGACAACGTTGAACTCGGCAGGTGTGGGTGAGTCCTCCTCTTAGCTTTCTCCCGCTCCCTCTGCCATAAGCCTCCGTGATTCCTCCACTTAGCCTGTCTCCCCTTCTCATTGCAGGGGTGCTGGCAGAGACTCCCCCACCCGGAACAACTGCACCCTAAAGGCCTCACATGAAGGTACAGGTGAGTGAGGAGGATGGTAACCCCTCCCTCAGCTGCCCCCTGCCCAGACCGTCACCCCACCCAAGAATTTCAGCTTCTGCCTCTCCTACTCCAGAGCTAGGAGAGGATTCAGCCAGGGAGGAGGAGGAGGAGGAGGAAGCAGAAAGTGAAGCAGATGAGGCCATAGAAGCCGCTTTGGCTCCCTCAGGAAACGCAATGGAACCAAGGTGGGGATCAGCCATGAATCCTGTGTTTCCACTGGGGCACTAGAGCAGTGGTTTTAAAACTTTTTTTCTCAGGACCCAGTTGTAAAATAAATCATGTATGCCTGCAACCCAACAGTTACATGTTTAAGCAGATTCCAAAGGGGTAGCCGTGTTAGTCTAGTTCAGCAAAAACAAAAAAAGGAGTCCTGTGGTAATTAAAGGCTAACAAATTTATTTATTGCATGAGCTTTCATGAGAGAAATCCCACTTTGTCAGACCCTCTGAAGATGAGGGAACTTACAGAATGTATTCTGGTCTCCTGGTGGCAGCAGCGGGGGATGCTGTGACCCAGTGCCAGAAAGTCTGCAGCCCACTACGGGGTCCCAGCCCTAAGTTTGAAGACCACTGCACTGTGCTGCAGGGGGCAGGAGAGGTGCTCCTAGGGGGCACTCTCCCCTTGCAGTCAGTGTGACCCCCTGACAGACTGCACATGGAGAGAAAGCAGCTGGGGTGTGGGGAGGGAATTCCTTTCCCTTTCCCAGCCTTGCTCCCAGGGTGCCCTCTGCTCACCCAAGGCTAATGCAGGGTACAGATTTGTCTGCCCATAGTTCCAAAGGGGTAGCTGTATTAGTCTAGTTCTGCAAAACAAGCAAGGAGTTCAAAGCATCTGACAAAGTGGGATTTCTTCCCATGAACGTTTGTGTGATAAATAAATGTGATAAGCTTTAAGCATCACAGGACTCCTTGCTTGTTTTGCTCTGTCCATAGGAATGCCTGTGGCTGCATACTGGCCATGGGGCTCCAGAGGTGTTATCTAGTGTACAACACTGCCCTCTGCTGTGGGATGTCCGAGCAGCTTCCTCATGTGTCAGGCCCAGTAGGTCTGCAGTCCAGGAGGAGGCCACTCATTATGCTTTTGCAGCATGAGGGGGGCTAGACAGGTCTCTGGCAGGGTGAGCCAAAGCAGGTCAGCCCCCTGCCCAGCTCAGCTAAATGACTCTTAGTACAGTGCAAGAGGAGGGAACTAGTGGTTAGAGCAGGTAGCTGGGAGCCAGGACTCCTGGGTTCCTTCCCCAGCACTAGTTGGGGAATGTGGTCTGATGGGCTAGAGCAGGCAGATTCTGTTCGTGGCACCTAACATTAATAATGGTGGTCTATGGAACAAGTCTCCCTTGGACTAAGCATCACTAGCCCATTCTGATGTACATGCAGAGCAGCCTGGCATTTACATGGCACTCCACCAGACCAATCCAGGTCACTGCACATGCAGTCCTGCCTGTGGAAGGGAGAGGAGAACACACTGTACAGGTGCCAACCTCTGTGCATTGCTGGGAGCAGAGCCACAACGTGGCGTTTTGTCGCCTGGGGCGCATTCCAAACGGAACGCACCCCTTACCATTAGCAGTGCTCAGAGCCAGTGCCACAAAGACGCTCCTTTAATAGCACAGCTCTATTGAGCCACTTCAGGCTGCCCAGAGATGTGCCCCGTCAGCCCGCCATAGTTATGGCCCTGGCTGGGAGTGGGCCTGATACCCCACTGATGGGTGTGAGATCAGCACTTGCATGGGGCAGAATAGCTGGTTAGTCTCTCAGCGGAAGCTGGGTGCTGACTCCTCTCTGTTGTCTCTTTTTTGCAGGGTGAAAAGGAGCGTGTTGGAGTGCCATGAGCTGAGGAGAGGCAGCCAGGGGATCCCCTCCTTGCAGGAAGGATCAAGGGAAGTTGGTGACCAAGGTACAATGGGCAAAAGACAGGGCAGGTTCAATAGGCAAAGTCTGGTCCAATTTTTCCCTCCTCCCAGGAGGTGGAGCTGGCTGTCTCTCTAGGGAAACCAGTTCCATAGTGGTGATAGGACATGGGGCCTTTCCTGCCTAGAGGACACAGGCTCTGATCTGGCCTCAGGATGGGTGGGCCATACCAGGGTCAGTCCAGACCATTGGGGTGCTAGGTCACCCCTATGCCCAGTTCTCTCACAATACTGTAGTGACTGTGACTCCCCCCTGGGCTACCCTCAGAAAGCCTTCCAGTCTGCAGATGACCCCTGTGTGTAACTGCAGCCTGCCAGCCATGCTCGGCTTACACTCACACTTTTGCCACCCTTGGTTACCTCTGATAGCTGATCCCAACACGCTCCCAATCCCAGATTTCCCACAGAAATGTTTGTCTTGTCCTGCAAGTCTTCTCTTGGACAGTTCAGAGATAAGGAGTCCATTATTCCTAAGGGAATGACACACACAATTTGCCACCCTACATAGACACTTCAACTTAAACACACTGGATTAGACGAAACAAACCAACATATTCATTAACTGCAAGGAGAATGAGCAGTGAGGCATCAGAGTGAAAAATGATTACTAGATTAAACATTTTCTAGGGTCTATTTTAACAAACTATATTCAATAAAGCAAAGTTGCTCACCACAGGTTTCCCACAGCATCACTGACCAGAATCTTCAGGTCAAGACCCTACCCCAGAGCACTGTTCCCTCTAAGCTATGTGCGTGTGCGCATGCACACAGGTCATAAAACCCACACACACAAAAAAATAAAGTGCACACAAAAATATTCAATAGTGCTAATATTGGTGCTCACAAAGAAATATTTTTGCGCGCGCAAAGAAATTGTTTGTGCACACACTCAACAAGTAATTAGAGGGAACATTGCCCCAGAGTCCAACAACAGCTGGTTACTTTATCCGCTCAGGTGTGGAGAATGAGATAGGCTGGCGGGGGGGGGGGGGAGGTTTCTTTGGGGTATATGACCCTCCTCTTTATAGCTTCTGTCCCTCTTGGAAAAGTATCTCCAGCTGAGAGCCAAAAGACAGGGGTTCTGGCACAGGACAGCAATCTCATGCTGGTTTGTTTGTTTTTTTGCTCAGGCCTTTTCCACACCAGCACTTATGCCAGAAAAACTTTTGTCACTCAGGAGCATGAAAAAAATGTATGAATATTATTACACTAGAGTGTAAAGTGCAAATACAGGGTGCACTCTTACAGAGGGGGAGGCTGGCAGGCTCAGGGGCAGGGAAAGGGATCTGGGACCCTTCATCTCTAGGAAGTCCTGGGTTCTGTCTGGATTTGCCCATTCATGAGATGAATTTGCCAGTTCTCCACTCAGTTCTTCAGGGGGCAGACCTCCCCCCAGGAGCACTAATTAACCCCATGTAAATCTGTTTTTTGATTGGGAAGAGGAAGCAGTTGGTTAATAAACTGGGTGAAAGACAGAGGACCCTGTTGTCAGGGCATTTGTCTCATTCAAAGACCTAGGTCAGATCAACCTGTCATGGGCTGGCCTTTATTGTAGAGGGTGTGGGGAGCAGTCAGCTCCCACAGGTTGTGGCAGGTTGGCCTCATTCCCATGGTCCTTGCTATAGCACAAGCCCCACCATGGACAAGGGGAGAAGGGGCTGGACAGGCCTCGGAGGCTGAGATCCTTCTGCCTTCAGAATGGTTTCCTGAGGGCAAGCATGGGTGCCCCCAGCTAGGAGCTCCCTGACCCATCTGTGTGGGTGCTTCCTTCCCCAGGAGATCAGCGTGGGGTTGGGGGGATCCTGAAGCTTACATTGTCACTGGTGAGGAGTTCTAAAGCCGTTAGTCTAGTTCAGCAAAACAAACAAGGAGTCCTGTGGTACTTTTAAAGACTAACAAATTTATTTATCACATGAGCTTTTGTGGGAGAAAATCCACCATCTTCAAAGCATCTGACGAAGTGGGATTTTCTCCCACAAAAGCTCATGTGATAAATAAATTTATTAGTTTTTTAAAGTGCCATCAGATTCCCTGTTTGTTTTACCGGTGAGGAGGCGTCCACAGATTGGGATACATTGATACAGAGTATAGAACCCAGGAGTCCTGGCCATGCCTGCTTACCCCATTTTCCTGTGCAGAGTCGTGGAGTGACCAAGAGAAGGTGGGAACAGACCTGGAGACATCACTGAGGCAGGACCAGAGTCTGGATGACCAGGACGACTTCTATGACTGAGGAAGAGATTCAGGGCCTTTGGGTCCCCGCAAATAGAAGAGTCACCTTGCCTGATCTTGGGGGTGCAGAAATACATAGAGACAGGGCTGTAAGCCAGTCACTGTTGAGGGAGAGACAGCCACCTCCATCCCAGCCCCAAAACATCTCCATGGAGCTTTTTGCAAATCTCCTGGGCAGCCCTGTGGGGTACAATGTGAAGCTGCAGCCTCAGCCATTGGCTTTTAGTCTGCCTTTCTCTGCTGGATTAAAGAGTCCTTTAGTCCCACAGGGTCTGTCTACACTGGAGGCTCTGTCAACTTGACCTAGCAGGGTCAACTTTAAGTTGACTTAAAGTCGACCTTGTTAAGTCAACTTAGAGAGTCCACAGTGAAGACTCCGGTCAACTGCCTCCTGGCAGGTGCTAGGTCGATGGAGGAGTTGTGTGTTGTGGGTAGCTGTCCCACATTGCCCTGAGAAGTGCCCCCTAGAGGCCAATTAGGTCAAATTAAGGGCTTCCCCCCATCTATATTGGCTTAAGTCAATTTAATATGGTTAACTTAAGCATTAAGTTGACCTTAAGAGGTGGTGTTATTCAGTCAACTTAAGGAACCACTTTAAGTTGACTTAATAAAAGCCCAGTGTGGCCGCAGGAGTCTGTAGGTTGACTTAACCTCCCTTAAGTTGATCTAAAGCTCCAGTGTAGACGTACCTGTGGATTTTCTCCCTGTGAAAGTGCTTGTGTATGTTTTAGGCCATATGCCTAAAACAGGCTCTCTCTTTGAGACCTACACAGGGTGGGTTGCTGTTGCTGGGCAAATTAGCTGCATAGCAACCAAAAAATTCTGGAAACAGGAAGTGGCAGCATTTTGAGCATGCTCTGTAAGGTTTCCTGGTGGTATTGTGAGATGACAGAGAGTAGCAGCCTGAGCAGGAGCCCACAGCGAGCTGCAATGAGAGGAGCTCATGTGCTCAGTGTGTGGCTGAGATAAGCTGAGGCAAGAGTGGAGAGCAAGATGTTTTCTCCCTGCTATGGAGTGTTTTGCAGAAGAGTTTTTGGTTAGGTGACGGAGGGCTGGTTAACCAGTAAACTGACTGCATGGTGCTGGTTCCCGATGAGAAAGACAGGACTGCATGGATTCCTACTGAAGATTTCCGCAGACGAAGAAGAAAGATTGCCACTTCTTTCCACTCAAGCCTCAGGACTCGACCAGAGACGTAACTGAGATAGGGGTGCACCTCACCTAAACTTTGTGACTCTTGAGTTTCCTTCCCACAATGGTCTGTAAGGACAGTTGTGTTCAAATAAAGTTCATTGTTATGTTTATTCTCAGTAGTATTTTAATGTGGGATTGTAACTCTGAGCAATCTTTGCTGTGAGTCTCTTCAGACTGAATCCTAGGTCTCCAGCTGCTTTATTTATTTAAAGGAGATGGGGCTTTATTTGTTTATTTATTTGAGGTACTGGAGAAGGGCAATTAAATGAAGTCTAGCCCACCCCACACTTGGACAGTGTAATCAATCACCCCTGAAATCTTCCTTCTTCTCTAAACAGAAAGCTCTTCGCATTTCTTATTGTCAGGCATTTTCTCCAGACCTTGGTTCTTTCTTGCAGCTTTTTTCTGCATCCTTCTCCGGATGTTCAACATGTATTTAACACATGTTCCCCAAACAGGCCCCACCATCTCACTATGGGTCTCCCAAATGCAGAGGTAAAATCCTTCCCTGTTCCTCCTATGCACTACTCCCCTGTCTATGCAGCCAAGGGTCACATTGGCCCTTCTGGCACTGCATCGCAGTTGGGGCTGGCAGTCACTTGCTCATCCACAATGACCGCTGGATCCTGTCAAGTCCTTGCTCACCAGTGATCTGTCAGCATGGCCTAACCCCCTGGTTCCTAGGCAGGGAACCCTGCACTTGGCAGTATTGAAATACACTGTCCATCCCTCTCAGGCCATCTAGTTTGCTCAGCCCTTGCATCAGCCTCCCAGTGCAATGGGGGACAGCACAGGTTGGCAGAATGCTGGCTGACCAGTTGCTAGGCAACTGCTGGGGAGTCAGGCCACAGGCTTCTGGGACTGGGAGTCCCATAGGCCCCAGATCTTAGGTGCAGGGTACAGAAGTGGGAATTTTGGGGAGTACTGATCTAAGCCCCTCAGAGCTACATCCTCCCACCTCCCAGGATGAATTATGCCACTGGCTCTGCCAAGCACCCTCTCTTATTTTTCCCCTAGCCAAAGCTGGCCAGAATGACCTAAAGTACATCTGGGTTTGCATAATATTTGGAGCCAGATCCTCAGCTGCTGTACAAAGATCTGAAGGATTTATTCCCACTAAGGGTCTGGCCCTTTAACTATCCCATTGGCATTGAGCCTGGTTCTTCCCTTTAGAGCATGTAATTCAAGAGTCGCCGCATCAACGTCTGTATGGTGAAACCAGTGCAGTGTTGATGTGAGACACCTTAGTGCCCTGAGATGGAAACAGGGAATCTCTTATGTTTCTAAGGTGTACTTATTGTAAAGCCCATCAGGAGCTGAGCGTTATGGCTGCAGCACCTTCTTAGAACATGTGATGCTAAAACAGTGCGCTGTCCTGCTGCTCCAGTTTAGTCAGATTTGCCTGTAAAATCGTGCTAGTCCCTGGAGATGGTGGGAGGTTTTCTAGAACAATGTTTTTCCAACAAAACATGGCTTTTTTCTTGATTAAATGAAACTCCCACTCTCTTTCTCCTTGAAAACCAATTTTTTTTGTCAAAGCATTTCATGCAGAAAAACTGAAATCTGCAAATGTCAACAATGACAAAAAGAGTGAGTTTTGGTTTTGGATTTTTGGGAGGGGGAAGAACATGGGTGAGGTTTGTTTGCCAAGCAGCTTTCCTACTTACTTTAAGGCCAAGGAACATTCCATAGTTTATACAGGTAGAAGAGAGCCCATGTCTCTGATGTTATCATGAGTTTTATATTTGCTTTTCACTTTAAAGCCCCAGTGTCCAGATGCTTGGGATTACAGGAGAATCTTTCCTTTCTTGGGCTTCTCTTGTACTAGTTGTCTGCTGAAATGGGATTTTCTCCCACGAAAGCTCATGCAAAAAAATAAATGTTAGTCTTTAAGTGCCACAGGACACCTTGTTTGTTTGTTTTTCAGGAGACTCTTATCATTCATTAAAATAAGTAGTTAAAAGGCAGTTCTCTGAATTCTGGGAAAAAGCTTGGGACATCCCCAAGTGCCACTTAAAGGCTCAGAGACAAGAAGGCAAATAAAAGTACTGCCCCCCGCTATGTAAATTAAAAACAGAGCTCATGATTTCTAGGCTGATCTCCTGGGTTTTCAGGCCAGACTCATGATTTGTGTTTGTGAGTGTTTAAGGCTGGTGCTGCTGGGGGCTGTTCAGTATGGTATGGACAGGAAATCTGGCCCTTGCAGGTCAATCCTTGTATCTGCAGTGGTGGATCAGGAGCTGCAGAGCCCCTGGGCCTCCCCAGCAGCAGGGTACCCCCTCACTGGAGGACCTCCCCCCGCCAGCAGGCCAGCACTGGGGGAGTGGCTGGGGCTAGAGGCCAGCTATGGCCTGGCTGGTCAGCTCCAGGGGGAGGTGGGGCCAACTGCCACACATGGTGCAGCTTCCAAGGGTGGCACCGGAGTCCATGCATGTGCAGTCGGTCCAGGGGCCTGGTGAGAGTGGGAGAGCTTGGCCTGTGGGGTGGATCACCCCACCCCTGGGGGTGGATTGGCCAGCCTAGGAGTGGGGCAGAAGCACAGAGGCCAGCCTCAGGCCTGCGTGGCCCACTCTTAGTGTCTGGCTGCTGGTAGGATGGATGGGCCCCCGCATTGTGGTGGGCCCCTGGGCACTGGCCCTCTTGGGCCATGCGGTAATCTGACCTTGTGTATCGAATACAAAGTGTGAAGGAGGTGAGAGAAATGTCTTGGAACACCTTGTCTTACTGAATAGGAATATGCAGGTTTGACATCATCAATTTAAAGCTGAATAGTTACTATGGTTTTTTTTTTTCCCATTACAACAGGTAATTTTGCTTTCCTTTCCCACTCCCCACCAACCTCCCTGCTTATTGCTCTCCTCCACTCTTTCAATCTAAACAACTGCTTTGATTCGCTGTAACCATCTGACCTGATCCTGTGACTTACATCCCATACATTTATTTTACTACCATTCAGTAAGTTCCCCATCTTCAAGAGTCTGATGAAGGAGGATTTTTTCCCACAAAAACTGATGCAATAAATAAACAAAGAGCCTGGTGACACTTTTAAAGACCAACAAATTTATTTGTCACATGAGCTTTCATGGGAGAAAAATCCCATTTCAGATTGGGATTTTCTCCCAAGAAAGCTCATGTGGTAAATAAATTTGTTAGTCTTTAAAAGTACTACCAGACTTCTTGTTTGTTTTGCTGGACTAGACTAACATGCCTACCCCTCTGGAATTTGTCAGCAAATAAATTTGTTAGCCTTTAGAAGTGCCATCAGACTCAAATGGACACAAGTCTGACATCAAAAATCATAACATTAAAAAACCAGTAAGGGAACACTTCAATCTCCCTGCTCACTCCATTGATGATTTGTTAATAGCTGTGCTCAAACAAATGGATAACAAATCAAAGCTTCAAAGAGAAACTATGGAACTGGAATTCATATGCAGCTTTGATGCCATTGCCTTAGGGTTAAATAGGGACTATGGTTTTTTTTTTTTTTTTCCTCATTACAGCTGGTGATTTGACCTCACTGTCCTCTATGTAAGCAGGGGGATGGACCCGCTCTTGTGGGGAACTTCCCAGGCTTGTATACCACCCCAGTGAAGGTGGGTAGCAAAAGGATCTGAGTCCCTGCTCCCACTTCCTTTACCCCCAGGCCTGCCTGACCGCAAAGGCTCCCCTCCCAATCTCCCATTTGGAGGAGTCCCTGTAACCCTGACAAGGCTGGGCCCCCACTCTTATCATGGTCTCTCAGGACAGGGCTAGGGTGTCCCCACTCTGGGGTGCTGACCGCACTGACCACTCTTCTGGCCCAACAATCACTATATACAATTTATATAAGCATACAGAAATAAAAAAATAACCCAATAAGAAAATAGAAAAAAGTGGAAAAAGGTGAACAGTAAACCCTCACTGCCACCTCCTGGCGTGGAGGCACTACAAACAAAGTCTCTGGGCCCTGAGGAACAGTCTCGCAGTCTGTTCTCCACATTGCAAGCCCTCTGCCCAGGCCTGGCTGTGACTGGCTGCTCCACAGGGCCAGATGCAGGCTCTGGCTGTGGCCACATGTTCCCAAGCTCCAGGGGCAGGGCCCTTCTTCCCAGTCTCAGCCCCCCCAAGCCTCCTGCCCAGGCCTGGCTATGACTGGATCATCCAGGGGGTCAGATGCAGGCTCTGGCTGTGGCCACACATTCCCGAGATCCAGGGGCAGGGCCCTTCTTCCCAGCGTCAGCCCCCCTTCACTGCTCCCCAGGTGCTCACCACACCCAGCTCCAGATGGCTGCAGCTCTGGCTCCCAGCCGCTGCTCTGGTTCCGTGCAGCTCTCTGGGGTGCTTCTCGGGCTCCTCTGGTCCTCCTGCTGTCTGCACAGGTCAGGTCGGCTCAGCCCCTTGGCTCCTTCTCTGGCCTCCTGCACCCAGCTCCAGACAACTCAAGCTCCAGCTCTGCTTGGCTCTCTGCTGGTCCAGCTGCTGTGGGTCTGCTCTGCAGAAATCAACTCAGCCCAGCTTCCTTGCCTCAGTTCTCTGGCTCCCAGCTGCTGGCTGCTTAGTGCTCAGCCCCTCTCTCTCTCTCTCACACACACACACAGGCATGTCCAGCCTGCAATTCCAGCTCAGGGGCGGGGGAGCACTTTCAATCAATCAGGCCATCCTGGGACACTGGCCTCTCCCACTGGCCCTGGGGCTGTCTGTTTCAGAGTCCTGCTTCCAGGTGGGAGTGGGCAATCAAAAGGCCCATTCAGTCTTGGTAAGGGGCTATCAGCCCCCTTACATCTACTGTATGCTGTTCCCTCATGTTTGAATTGAAACAACTGCTTTGATTTGCTGCCACAATCTGACCTGATCCTATGACTCACACTCCCCTGCATTTATTTTCCTCCCAGTCTGTAAGTACCTGACCTTCAAAACATCTGATGAAGTGGAATTTCTCCTGTGAAAGCCCATGCAATAAAGAAATTTGTGAGTCTTTAAAAGTGCAACAGGACCCCCCCCCTTGCCTGTTTTGCCGAACTAGACTAACATGGCTACTCCTTTGGAACTTGAAAAATAATAGCAACCTGTATGGGATGTACGAGAGCTGCAGCCTAGCACAAACCAAAATATTCTGTGTCTGTCTGGCTGCCTGGCTCTTTTAGGACGGACACTACCGCGAACCGATGTCAACACAGGACAGACTACAACTCCCAGCATGCACTTGGAGGAGCACACGACAGGGTGACCATACGTACGAACTACAACTCCCAGCATGCATCGGGCGCGCACATGGACGGGATGGGGGGACTACAGATCCCAGCATGCCGCTCGGCTGCGACTCCTACAATCAATATGTCTGCGCCCAGGCGGGGCTGAGCGGGAGGGCGAGGGGACTGGACATCTAGGGTTGAGGCGCAGGGTGAGTGCCGGAGCGGGGGGGCAATGAGGCAGGGGGAGGCTGAAGTTTGTGGGGTAGCTACGGTGCGCCTGGGGCGCACAAGGCAGGAGCCCAGGAGCTCGGCGGGGCCAGGCCGTGGGGTGGCGGAACTCATGGGGGCGGAATCAGAGGCTGCATTTTCTGGGGAAGGTGCATATGGTCCCGGGGGACTTGGGGGGACTGAGCTGTGTATATGGTGGGGAGCCTGGGGATTGAGCTGGATGGTCAGGGTGTATGGGGGGCCCCAGGGGTTGGGGTATATAGGGAGCCTGGGGAATGAGGTTGTGGTTGGGTAGTATGGGGAGCCTGGGGGGGTTGAGCTGTGTGTATAGGACCCAGCAGATCGAGGTGCGCTGAACTGTGTAAGTGGGTAGGGAAGGCACCAGGGCCCCAAGAGCACGGTGGTTTCTAACCATGATGTCACGAACAACAGTTTCTCCAGACCCTTGGCACTTCTTGCATGGGAAACAAGCCCCTCCTAGTGCAAGCTTGGTGGGTGCTAGAGAGAGTCTTCCAGCCTCTTTCCCCCACTCCTGTCTTCTTCCCTGAGGCTGGATGTTGCTCTCATGACCTCCGTTCTCCTCTTTACTCACCTAGCAGCTAGACTCACCATGTCAAAAGTCTCCCGTGCTGTGAAGGCTGTGAAGAAGGTAGCTCCTGGGAATGTCATTCGAACAATCATCCGGGCAGGGCAGGCCATGCCAGGGCCTCCCCTGGGCCCTGTCCTCGGACAGGTAGGCTAGGTCTCTCACTAGCTGTCACTCACTAGAGCAGCTGTTATGCTGTGTGCGGGTGAGGTGTTTAACAAGTGATTGCTAATGACGTTTTTCTGCAAACACAGGGGGTGCTTCTGAGATGGTGATGTTCTGGAATAATCCCCTGCTTGACCCCCTGTGGTTGCACACATGGTGGCACAGGGGGTCTCTGCTGTCACTCTAGCCTGCTCAAGCGATGCAAATCCTGGGGTGAAGGGTTTTTAGCTCCTGCTCATTACTGGTCAGATACAGATGTAAGGGCAGCATCTCATCTTATGGAAGGAGGATTTCCCCTTATGCCCGTTACCATTCCGGGCTGCTGGGACTCTAGACTGTGCTTGGACAATGGCTAGAGAGAGGCCGGGCCCTAGAATGCCTCAGAGCTCATCCCGAGCCCTGTCTGGATGGGGAGGCACTGTCTGTAGCTGCTGCTGCTTGTACAAAGGGGGAGCCTGGAGGCACTGTTCTTCTGGGCTCTGCGCACATGCTCCTCTCTCCCCTGACTGAGCCCAGAGTTACTCAGTGTGCCAGGGGACATTCTCCTTGCTCATATGGGGGTAGGCACTGCCTGGACCCATAACAAGAGACAGTCCCTGTCCCAAGAGTGGACAAAGGGCATGGGAGAGAGAGGCTGGCTGTTAGCTGGAAGCTGAGGCCCAAAGAACAGGTCAGCACCCTGAATGGTCAGGATGCAGGGTCCTGCAGGAAGTCAGTGGCAGAACTGGAATTGTACACACGTGTCCTGGGTCCCAGCCCACTGCACCCTTCCCAAACCCATGCTGCCTCTTGCCATGACTGTTTCCAGCTGTCGGGTAGCAGACATCTATCTCTCCCAGTAGCAGGGCACATGACCTCCCGTACTCTGGCACTGCAGAGAATCCTCCTCCTCAACTGCTGCTGCCCCATGTGGCCCCAGCTGTAATAGAGCCATGGGGCGACCCCACTGAATCCTACCCAAGACTGGGATTGTCCCAGCTCTGGAGAGGGGCTGGGAGTTGCTGCAAAACTAACAAAAAGTTTTAGCTGTAAAGAGGTGACAGTCCTGAGCCTTGCCCCACACTCCTTGTGAGCCACCCAGTCTCCTTGGTGTGGCCCAGATGGGGACAGTTCCCACTGGGAAAGGCCTCCCTCCTGGAAGTGACACTGTGACCTTGTGCTGCAGGGTCTGTTGAGGAAGGAAGGAGGCCTGGGCCCATCTATATGGCCTCATCCTCAGTCTTCTCAGCACCCAGCTGGTAAATGCTCCAACAGTTAACTAGCTCATTTGGTAGCTGCTGGCTTTGCTCCTCACGTGCATGTCAGAAGAAAAATGGCCAGGTCTCACTCAACTTGTATGTCTCTGCCCAATGGCGGGGATGGTGGGGTAGGGAATGGGAAAGTGGGCAGTTTCCCTCTTTGGGGTGCTGAGGAGGGATCCCTGTGTAATTAGCCACCTCTGGGGTGGGCAGGAGGGCTCTGTCGCAGAGCTGGGCAGGGGAGTGGCTGTGTGGGTTGGATGCTGCAGAACAGGTGCAGGGCAGAGTCCGTGTCTCAGTATGGGAGGTGCATGGTGTCTGTGTGGGATGTGTGCATGTTGGTTCTGGGGCTCTGGCTTCCCTGGCAAGCAACTGCTCTGGAAGGCCGCAAGTGCTGCTCTTATTCAAGTTTGGCATAAGCATCAGTGACAGCTTCATGCTGGTCAGTGTAGCTCACTGGATTCAGAGCCCTGAGTTATGCTCATGATTGGGGCTCTGCCCCTGGCCCCTCTGGAGAGGAGTGTGACAGCAGCACACCATGCCATCAGAAAGGGAATAGGTAAGGGGGGGGGGGTGTTTACCCTGGAAATGTAACCCCTGGTCAGGGGTGGGGAATGGAATACAGGCCTTTGTCCTCCCAAAGAGTGTCAGCCGTGATCTGGGCGGCGGTCAGTCCCTAAGGTGCAAGAAGCCCTGAGGCAGGGGATCAGAACCCCCAGAAAGCGTCTTCACCTCTCTCCTCAGAGGGGCATCCCCATTGGGCCGTTCTGCAAGGATTTCAACGAGCAAACCAAGGACATCAAGGATGGGGTACCGCTGCCTGTGCGCATTTATGTGAAGGTGAGACACGCACACCCCACCCTCAAGCCACACCCTCATGTTGGGGGGGGATCCCGTGCCTTATCCTGATCCACCCTCTCATTTCCAAAGCCAAAGCACTCCTCACCGTGGTGGGGCAGGATCTGTGTGTGGCCTCTCTGCAGGCAGGACCCCAGTTTAACCCCCATTCCCTCAATGTGTTACAGCCAGACAGAACATATGAGATCCAGATCAATCAGCCCACAACCTCCTATTTCCTCAAGGCAGCAGCTGGAATCAAGAAGGGGGCAGCACGAACTGGTGAGGGGTGGAACGAGCATGGCCCAGGCTGTGGTGACACAGGCCCAGGAGAGATGAGACACAAATTTGGACAGCTCCTCACACAACACGAAGAGGAGAAGGAGGAGGGAGGAGCACACAGGGTGGTGAAGGCGGAGGCGGGTGCCCATGCTGCCCTCTGTGTTGAAGCACTGGTTGTAAACTGTGGGGGAAGGCCTGTGCAGCAGCACCTGGAGGGGGCAAAGCTGTACCTCAGGGCCTACCCCACTTCCCTGCCAGCCTTGCTGGCCTGTAAACAGGTAGATGGGGGAGAATGAGGTCCTAGGTTTCACCTTGCCCATCCTTGGGAGTGTCCTGCAGCAGGAGCAACCCATGGAAAGCACAGAGGCCATTGGTGTCTACTCCGAGGATTAGAGCTCGGGTCTCTGAACTGCGCCTGACTGTGGCACATGGGAGCTGTGGGTCAGGATGGAGGAGCCCTGTGGTCTGTTGGGGGCACTGCTAACTGAGACAAAAAAAAACCACGTGAGGGGGGCTGCTGATCAGGATCCAGGTGACCTACAAGAGCTTGGGTCAGCTGTGGGTTGGGAGACAAGGAGGCTGTGGAGCTAACATGTCCATGGCCCAACAGGACATGAGGTGGCGGGCATTGTGACTCTGAAGCATCTGTATGAGATTGCACTGGTGAAATCTAAGGACTCCAGCTTCGTGGTGCGGGATACAAGCCTGGAGAAAGTGGTGAAATCCCTCATTGGCAGTGCCAGAAGCCTGGGCATCAAAGTGGTGAGAGAGTGAGTACCCACCCAGAGCTGTGGGAGCCAGGAGCCAGGTCCCCTCAGTTCCTAGCTCTGGATGAGACGGGATTTAGTGGATGGAACTGGGGGAGCCAGCCGTCAGAGTTCCAGCCAAGAGCCTGGTTTCTATCCCTGGTTCTAGGTAGGGGGTAGAATTTAGTGGTGAGAGCAGATGGTGCTGGGTGTGGTCTGGTGGATTAGCAGGAGTGGGACTGGGAGCCAGAATTTCTGAGTGTGGTAGGTCTGACCCCTTTCTTCTCCCCCATCAGCCTCAGTGCAGAGGAATATGCCGCATTCCAGCAGCAGCGTGAGGAGGCCCTGGCAGTGGCAGAAGCAGAAGCCAGGGCAGCAGCGTTGATGGAGGGCAAGAAGAAATGATCGCCAGGACACTGGGCTCCCTAGGGAACTGTAGGGCCAGCAAGACCAGATCCCACCTTCCTGGCTTCAGGGTCAATGCTCCGCTCTGGGCGTGGGAATCTGGGAGCGTCCACTAGGCAGCAAGGGGCCAGTCTGTCCATCCATCCTCCTGTTCCCCTCTCCTGAGTCCTGGCCATCTTCATCCTATGGACATGTTCTGTGGAGAATGGGAATGTCTCTGTGGAAAATGGGGCCCACCCCTGGCACAGGCCCCATCCCTCATGTCCAATCTTTTAAAACATGCCTGAGGTTTTTTTGCTGCAATTAAAATCCCAGACTAATAAAACCCCACTGTGACCCACAAACTGAGATCAGCCTATGTGTATGCAAGAGGTGGTGACCTGGGGTATGGGGCCTTTCCCGTCTGGGGGGCAATAGTTTGGATCCAGTCCCAGGGCAGGGGGACTGGCAGATTCAGGGGATGGGGTGGAGGGAACAGGATATGGAGTTATTCACCATTTCTTGCCCAGGCAGCTATTGCTTCATGGGCTACACTTGGAGCAGTTCTTTGGAAATTATAGTTGGAACCTCAAGGGTTGGAAACTGACTCCTTTATTTTTAGTTTAGGTTGTGATTCTAAAGAAGGGAACTGTGCCATGTGCTGAGACAGCCCAGGGACCAGCTCAGCTGTGGTCCATCAAAACCTGGGTCCCTGGAAGGTGGTGGAGAAGCCATTGGGTCACGGTATATTGGCTGCATTTCAGAGACACTAAACCCCCAGCTGGGGGAATGAACAGATAAGGACAAATAATCATCAAGCACTGTGAAGCCAAAAGAATGCATTGGGGTGGGGTTGGGGGGGATGTAAGTACCATGTTCTTTTCCACAGTCTAGTTTAGGGAGTTGGGTGAAGTGTGGGGTTATTTATACAGGGATTCGGAGACCTGGTCCCTCCGGGGGGGTTGGCTTTTGATACAGGGCCACCTCACCTGACACTGAAATGCAGCTGCCTCTGGGCTAGGGCATTGTTTCCCAACCAGTGTGCCATGGCACACAGGTGTGCTGTAAGGTCTGAGCAGGTATGCCACAAAAGTTTTTGAAAAACTATTCAAAGAGCTCTGGATTGTTTCATTAGCTCATGAATTAATTTGGAAAGTATGTGGTGGTATGCCTCAAATTAATTAAAGATAACAAGGTGTGCCATGGCAGAGAAAATTTTGGGAACCACTGGGCTAGGGTGCAGCAGCTGGGTAATATTTTAGCAGAGGGATCTGCAACCTATCGCTCCAGAGCCACATGGAGCTCTTTGGCTTCCCCCTTGCAGCTCCAGGTTCCAGGACACCCCTCCTCCCCCTGCCACTGGGGAACAGTGCAGGTGGCCCATGCCAAGCTCTTGACTCTCCGCACCACTGAGAGACTCTACAGGCGGCCTGATCCTGGTTCCAGGCTCCTGCAGTAGGTGCCATGGCCCATCTCCCTCCAGCCCCACCAGGAGGCTACACCCATTGTGGCTCTCAAAACAGTTGGTTATTAAAGGAATTTTTTTAAATGGCTCTTAACTTTTGTGTTGCCAACTCCTGTCTTAGCATTGTCATGCAAGATTTTCAGGTGAGAAATGAAAGGGCAATCAAATCTCCATTTGAAAGTGATAAGCAGCTGAACAGCTAGGCTAGAATTACCCGAATTTGGGACACAGCTGGGGTGCTGGGGCAAACAGCTGTGAGCACATCTGTGCACTCTGAACAACAGTGAGTTTCAGCATCAAGAAGGGGAGTCCAGGAGTGGGGTTGCCATGGGTGGCAGGCTAGGATGGAGGAGGAGGGGAAATGAGAGAAAAGTTGCTGTTTCTCTTTATTCCCAGCAGATGGCAAGGTTTATCCACAACTTCCATTGGTATTAGTATGGAGCTGGGCTCAGGGGATGGTGACTACTAACTCACTGCAGTGTTGGACACATGGCATTCCTCGCTGGGGCTCTGCCTGGGCCCTCCCAGCTGACACTGCCCTGGCCACCAACCCACATCCCTCCACCTAAGGGGGCAGTTACAGGGTTATACTGCGCTGAGCTGGACAGAGAGAGGGAGTGGGTGAATGGCAGGTTGTGACTAAGGGTGTAGTGTGTTGAGGGGTGCAGGTACAGCAGGGGCTACAGGGAGGGGGTGTAGTGTGGAGGTACAGTATGGGAGGTGCAGTTTCTGGAGGGTGCATGGGGGTTGCTCTTTGGGGGCTGGTGTGGAGCAGTTTCACACAGGCTCCTCTGCTACTCATGTCCTCTATCCTCCAAATCAGGCACAGACCCCAGAACTGTGGTCACACCACTGCTTTTATTTCTCTTATAACAACCCACTACCAGTTCTAGTATACCTATTTACAGATTCACAGCCCTCAGTGCCTAGCCATAGCTCTGGGTAGACTCAGCAGCTTCCCCTTTGGTTGGCTGCTCGTGGCCCTCCTTAGCCCTTCCTTCCAGTGAGCTTTTAAGAAGCTTTTGTTAACAAGCTCTACAGCCGCTCCTTGTTAGTGCACCTGGGTTTACACAGCTTGCTCTGATCATTTTAATCAGGGCCACAGTGACAGGGCTGATCAGCCTAACCGATTGGTGGAGTGAAAATGTGGGGTGTGGAAGGGATGCAGTGGAGGGAGTAGTCTGTGGGAAGATGGGTGCAAGAGGGATGCAGTTTGTGGAGAGGATGTGTGGATGTGAGGGGAACCTCTGGGGCAGCCAATGGGGTCCAATGCCAAGGAGTATTTCCCCCATCCTGCACCCCATGGAGCTCAGCTCCACTGGCCCTGGCCTCTTTGCTTGGGTTTGAGTTTGTGCCTGAGGGGATGGAGGTTTTATGGTGCCTGGCTGGGAATAGGGTTGAGATCTGGCAAACTTGTTTCATACGGGAACAGCATGGCCAGAGGCAGTGCTTGCTAGAGGGGAAATGCTCTATACCCCACTTCCCCTGCCTTGGGCCTGGACTGGCAGTGGAGAGAGGAGTGAGGGGTCAGGACTGAAAGATGAACTTTGTCCTTGGGGCAGTTACTGTTCCCTGCTCTTTCCCCACCAGAACACCCCATTCCCAGTGACGATTCCTGGCTTGTTGGTTCTGCTGCCCTAGCAACAGAAAAGGCAAGAGGGTCTCTAGGAGACCGGTTCCTGTTGCTAGGTCTGTGTGGGCGAGGGATGGAGGGGAGGCTGCCTCAGAATGGGGGTTTGGGGGCTGTGCATGTTGCCCCCATCCACATGCAGAGACATGGACCCCCCCATGCATCTCATCAGAAAGATGTGGGCACTGCCCTGTACATAATTCTCCCTCCCCCTACCACGTAGCCTATAGGGATAGATCCAGAGCTGTTACTCATGGCTCTCTCCCCCTTTTGCTGGGCATGGCTGGTGTCATGGGGCGCCCTGGTGCCACAGGGCATAGACAATGTGGCTGGGAGTCCAGTTTCTGCCCCCCATCCCCACTCACCCTATGTGCTGCCAAGCCAGATTTTGCCCTCTCTACACCTGCACTGGGGAACTGGCCCCCTGAGTTTGCAAGTAGATGATACCAGGTTGGCAGGGTGTATGGGTTTGATTGAGGTGGAGTTGGTGGTTGAGTTGAAGAAGCTGCCCCAAGGGGACCAGTGGGGTGGGCAGGGGCCCCTCAGGAAGCGGTGTGTCGGGGAAGAGTGGTCTTGGGGCAAATCAGTGGAGGTGTCAGTGTTGGGAGTGGTGTAGAGATCTTTGGGAAGATGGTGAGGCTGGGGGAGATGTCAGTGAGCGGATCAGTGGGGTGGAGGTATGGGTCTGAGGGTGGATCAGCAAGGAGATGTCCGTATGGGGTCAATGGGAATAGGGTGGAAGGGTCTGGGAGGGGGAAGGGGGCTGTTGTCAGACCTTACTCTGCTGATGCAGTGAACGGTCCACCCCCCCTTACGTTGTTGCCATGGTGATGTGATGCAGGTGGGGAGCAGTGATGTCATAGCTGCATCTCTGCCTTTTTCCTATTTTGGCAGTGAAAGTGGAATCCCCCCCCTCCTGCAGCCAGGGCTGCAGACTGGAAGGGGATTGAAAGTCATGGGGGGGATAGAGAGAGAAAACAAGCCAGTCCTTCATCCCCTGCTCACTCCCCTCTATCCATCTACCCCCCAACCCCCCACCCCAAAAAAGCTATACTGTAGGTCTGCTCTCTTGGTCACCCTGGATCCAAAGCAAGGAGCAGACCTTGGGGGTGCTGAACTCTGATGTAACTCACCATTGGGAGATAGGGGCACAGTCCTCTTGCACTCAGGGCTGATCTCAGTGCCCCAGTCTGGCCCTCGGGGGTACCGTGCTGCAGAGAGTGGGATGGGAGCTCCACATGGGATGCTGTCTCCTCACAGTCACACCAGGCCCCAGTGCCCCACAATTCTCCTTCTCTTGTAACTCATTACAGAGTTACTCTATGCAGCTGTCTGCCAAATGCTTTAGGCTGCCACTGAGGCAGCCGAAAGGATCCCTGAATGAACAGCCCCCACATCCTATCCCAGCAGCGGCCACATCTCAGCACCAAATGAGGGATCCCTGTATAAACAGCCCCTGGGCTCCACCCTGGAGGTAGCTGCAACTCAGCGCTGAGAGAGCTCTCCAAGTACATAGATAAGCATAGTGCTTTGGGATTGGCAGGCCCAGTTCAGGTTCTGAGGGCCTTAAAGCGGCTTGGCTCTTCTCATTCTGTACTGGAGTGTTTGTTGGATACATTTAGATTTCTATAGGTTGCATTCTGGCTTGATTATGTCTGTAAAAGCATAGGTTGGGTCCAGCACGATGTCCTTATCCTAGGACTATCAGGAACTTGGGTGTGATGGTTTTAAAATAGATTAATTTCAGCCTCTGCTGTCTTATCTTTTATTTACTCCTTGTGTTTTCAAAAATAGCTCTGTGATCTGCTGGCTTCTAATCAGAATTCTTCCCAGTTCTGGTCTCAGGGCACTTGACCATATGAATATGAGTAGTTTCCCCCAGCACTGAGACACAGCCACTTCTGGGATGTGGGGGATTCCAGTATAAAAAGCCCCCACCCAGTGCTGAGATGCTGCCACCTCTGGGGTGGGGCTGGCAGATGTTCAGTCGCTCACGGCAGTAATGAAGGAGTTTCAGAGAGGAAAAGCTGCCTGCAGAATTGCAGCCATAGAACAATATGGCACTGGTATCATTATTCATTCCCCTGGAGCAACTACCTGGAACCTCCTCATTGTCCCCCCCTCAAGCAGATATTGATATTGATATTCCTGGAAGTGGGGTCTAAGTGCTTGATGGGGGCTAGGAGGCAGAACTCCTGGGTTCTGTTCCAGGGCTGGGTGGGGAGTGGGGTAGTGGGTTAGATCAGGGACTGGGGGGTTGGAATGGACTTTGTAGGAATGACGAACCAGTTTATTAAAATCCCAAAACCCCACTCTACCACTGGTACTGAAGGGTAGATGTTGGGGGGTGGCTGGGTCTGAACTTCATACCGGGGATGGGGGTCAGGAGGTGCTAGCCAATCCTGCTGGCTCAGGGCCCTCCCCCCACCCCTTCGCACATTGGGTCTATAAAAAGCCTGCAGCCTCCTTGTATTGCAAAGCCTCTTGTGCTGGGAGGTGAAGCTGTGGGCGGGTCACCATGGCAACTGCTGAGATATTTTTGATGAAGAAGGGACCTTGATAGATATTTTTCTCGCTCTCCCCTCCTGCGCCAGCGGGGTACATGGGGGGGGGGGGGACAACATGAACATTCAGAGCTATATAAAACTCAGGAGTGGGTCTAAAAATAGGACCAAGGAGCCTTTTTTGGTGGGGTAAAGACGCCAATTGTGTGGGGAGGGGGGGTCCTCAGTCCTTCAAATAGCCATAGAGTGACAGCATTCAGACTAATGGTGCAGATGGGGATAGAACCCAGGAGTTCTGGCTCTTAGCCCCCTGCCCCCACACTGGGAGCTGAACCCACTAATAGAAAACACACTCATGGTGCCCTGGAAATGATAGGCTCTGTTGCACATGTTGCACAGTCCCCCTGAGACATCGAGTCATCTTGTCCTGAGGCCAGATAGATGCCAATGCCTGCAAGAGATGAAAGGCCTCATATATCCCATTCTCTGTCGGTCTGACCCCCTGCTCCCTCAGAGCCAGACTGCATATGGTGCCCCCTAGAGGGGAAAAGCCCTCCATCATGGATGATCTGCAGAGCCACCTAGTCCCCCATAAATGCAGGGGTGCTGAGCAAGGTGGAAGATTGGCTGGCAGAACAGAAGAGCAGCAATAGCTTTTTTTGTGTTATCAAAAGCAACAGGTCAAAAGAAGCTGGGGTGGGGGAAGGCACAGATTTTATTAAGCAGGTTAAAACAGTTACTCTTCTCCCTTCCCTGACCCTGCTAACATCCCCCCCTCCACATACCCCCTTCACCCCTTCTACTTGTCATCCTTGCTCAATGACCATGTACTCCCCACAAGCCTGCCCCCTCCCAAGGCTTGCAGCTGGCTTTAGAAACAGTTACTTGGAAAAAATGTCCTCTGTGCTGGAGCATCCCATGGCTTTTGCCAGCACCTGGTGCAATGAGTCAGAAAAAGAGGGCAGCTCCCAGGTAAAAAAGCTAGCCAAGGCATGGTCACAGGACCTTTTTGCTTTAGGGGTACCAGCCCCAGTTCAGCCAGTGACTGAGGGAGGGCAATGGGACACAGTCTTTCCCCACCACTAGGGGCTCTGGCTCTGATCCAGTCGCAGAGCAGAGGTCTGGCTGGTTCTGGGTGGTGGTGGGAATGAGACAGGGCCTGTCTTTTCAAGGGTACCACAAGTATGTGAATGCTTTGGCTCAAAGTGGATGTCAGCGTGTGTGCAGATAGCATCCTGCTTGATCAAAAGCGGCAGTATGTCATGGCTGGCATGTTGGTGCAATGACTCCCCAATGCATGTTGTATGTCAGTATGTGACAGCTGGTGTGTCAGCATGGTTCACTACAGGCTGGTGCATTTCACTGCTTGTTGGTGTGTGTCAGTTCAGGGGAGGGGGGATTGTTGTGTGTCACTGCTTGTCACTCTGTGTCAGAGCACAAGGTCCCTCCCCGACCCACGACATCGTGAGCCTGCTGTCTGAGCAGAGTAGAAGGCAGCATCCCCCTGTCCTGCTGCCAGCAGGTTGGCACTGCCTATCCCCTCCCGCTGGCTCTGGCAGGGACAGGCTGTTACGTGGCTGAGCTACTCACTACATCACACAGCCTTAGGGGCTATTTTTAGCCTCCAAGTTTCTGTTTTTAGTTGCTTGATTCAGATCCTGAATGAAACACCAGGTGGGGGGAGGAAAGGACCCAGCAGGCTCCAAGAGCTGAGGGGCCCAAGAACAGAAATCCCATCCCCAGACCCATTTCTCTATAAGGGGGTGACTCAGCAGTGATGTACTCTGAGTCATTTGGCTCCCAACCCCAGCCACAGCTGAGGAGTAGAGTTAGGCTGTGCCACCCCACACTAGAGCTGTGCCAAGCGCCCCCCCCCACCCCCACCAAGGGCAGGGCCATGAGAGTTGGGTGCAGATAGAAGACAGGCTACAGTTTTCAACTCATTGGCAGAAGGAGGGGTGGGTCATGAAATTGGGGGGGGGGGTTCTTGAGGGAAAGGTGCCAATAACCCAGCAATCCTTCCAGTGGGAGGCAGAAGAGAGGAAGGGCTGCAGATGGGACACTGGCTTGGGCCTTAGGGAGTACAGGGGTAAAAGGGCAGCTGGGGAGATGAGGCTCTTCTTTTCAGGGTAAATTGACTCCCAGGTGAGGACCTCCTGGGCCAGCCAGCCAGAGTCTTGGTGGTGGATGGAGCCTTCCCTTTCCATAGCAAAAAGAAAGTGGGGGATGCAGTCTGGGGCTTTTCCACTCTAGGGGGCACTGGCTGCAGACTGAAGGGACTGGCTGGGTATAAGGTTCAGAGATGAGAGAAGGGGGCTGAACAGGCCCCAAAGTCCAAGGTCTGGGCAGGTAGTTGTGGTGTCTGGCTTTGGCAAGGTCCCTGGTTGAAGCCTGAATGCTGCTCTAGTGTCAGCAAGGCTTTGTGGTCCCCTTGTGCCAGCTCCATTCAATAGCGGCTACCCAGAGAACCACGTGGATCCCCAAGTTCAAGGACTAATCCCGCAGCCTGACCCAGGGCCATGGGATCATTTTAGCACCACAGCCGGCCCTGCCCTCCACAGCTGCACCAAGGTGGGCGCCCCATAACCTCCTGTCACCCCCTCATCCAAAGCATCCTGCCACATCCCCTGAGCCACTCACCCTTTGGAGGGACCTGACTGGGATCCTCCAGCCTTTTCCTGCATAGGAAGAAGAGAAGAGGTTACCACTAGTACCCTATGCTTCAATTCCAGTGCAGTAATAGATGTCTGGTATGTAGAGCAGGGGCTTGGGTGAGACAGGACTCCTAAGGTCTAGCCTCTGCTCTGTGAAGGGAGTGGGGTACAGTGGGTTAGAGCTGTGGGGTTCAGGTCTTCTGGGTTCCAGCTGTGCATGGGAAGTGAGATCTAGTGGGTTAGAGCAGTGGGGATCTGAAGTCAGGGCTCCAGGATCCTATCCCCAGCTCTGTGAAGGGAAGGGGGTATAGTGGGTTAGAACCAAGGGGTTGGGATGGGAATGGGATCTAGGGGGTTAGTGCAAGGGGGGCTGTAGGGTCAGGACTCCTGAGTTCTGTCCCTGGGTCATCTCCTTTACCAGGCACTGGGTAAAAGGTTCTGTTTACTTGCCGCACATCCTTCTTGTGCCTTCTCCTAAAGTCAGAAGCTCCCAAAAATAGCTTTCCCCAGCCTAGGATGGAAGCTGCCATGCGGCATTGGCAGGGTGGTGGCCGCCGCTCCCAGTGCTCAGCTCTTTCCTTTTATAGGAGTTAAGGCTGTGGGTCCACCCCCGCACTCCAAAGACTCTTTTCTAATTCATGATGCGCCCACTCAGCGCAGAGCTGAGCTGGGGCCGCTGGGAGGGCACAGCCCTAGATAACAGGCTGACGTCAGCACTGCAAGCCAAAAAGAGAAGAAAAGCTCCCATTGTGTCTATTTATAGCATCGCATTCCTAAAGGACAGCAAGCTGATGGCTATCTTTCCACAACTCTGATCAATGACAACCTATAACACAATCAAGGAAAGTGACTCCCAGCCCCTCCCTTCCGACCACTAGCTCCCACACTGCTCACAGAACCAGGAACAGAACCCAGGCGTCCTGGCTTCTATCTCTGCCCCACCCTCCAACCTTCTAGACCCCACACAGCTCCTAGAGCCAGGGATAAACCCAGAAATCCTGGCTCCTTGTCCCACCCCCCAGCTGTATTGCAACAGAAGCCTTCCCCTTGCTGTAGTGGATTAGAGCAGGGTGGGCTGGGAGCCAGGACTCTTGGGTTCTGGTGCCAGCTCTTGAAATGCTGGCTTTAGCTCAGCTGTCATCTTGCAAACCAGAAGAATGGAGAAATTCTCCAATATGCTTGAATCTTCAGCTGGCTTCATCCCTGTATGGGGAATTAGCTGAGAATGTGTGGGACATGGCACCCTGGCAGCGACCAGAACATTTGAGGAGATAGCGAGAGGGCCTAGCCTTTAAAAAGTGACTTTGGAAAGTCTTATTGTTCCTTAAAGTGGCTAAATAAAGAAAGCAGTTTAAAATGATCTGTGGACAACAGCCCCCATATGTGGGCTAAGGATATGTTCTTTGCCCAGGTTCCCAGAATCGTTAGAAATTAAACTGCTATGCTATTTGCTGTGAGGGATTTCCAAAATAGGTGCACAGGCTTTCTGGGCAGTAAAGAGTTACTTGGCTCTGTACTTTCTTTCCTAATATGGAAGGCGAGATTATGCAAAAACCTATCTACCCAATTTAGGTTACTCCATTGAGCGTGGCACTTCAGCTCTGTCGCTTTGCATTCAACACCACTGCTCTCCTAACAATGCGCCACAAAAAAAAAACAAAAAAAAAAAAACCCAGTGGCGTGGAACTTCTTTGGGCTTTTCAAAAGTTGGTTTTATTTTTATCCCATTTACAAAAAAACATTATCTGAATGGCACTAAGATTAGCAAAAGCAACCCCCAAACTCTCCAAGCATTGGTATGTGGAAATATTCAACTCCTGGAGGAGTTTGGGGTGCTTAATACAAGGCCCCTATATGGAAAGGAAAAGAAAAGAATAAGAAAACAACTGCAGCCAACAAAAGAAGTTAGCTGTTCACAAACCAAAGATATACTTTAAAAAATGCATCAAATAGCCTTCTCAAAGCATCTAAATGAGACAATGTTTGCATATTTTAAATTAAATAGATAGATAGCCAGCTAGCTGATATAGGTGGGTGTGTGGATGGATGGATAGGTAGATGGTGTGGGGACAGATAGACAAAAAGTTAGATTGATGGAAAAGGGATTTACAGGTAGCTGGTAAATGGTGTGGAGTAGAATGGACAGGGGGTTAGATAGATGGAAATGGGATGGATGGACAGTGGCATAGATAGGTGGACTACAGTGGACAGACAGAGAGGTAGATAGGTGCAATAGGGATGGATGGATAAAGGGATTGGTAGATTGAATGAGGATGGATGGACAGAGGGGCAGGTAGGTACAATGGGGATGGATGGATGCAGTGGGGATGGATGGATAGAGAGGTAGCTAAAGGGAATATGGATGGATGGATGGATGGATGGAGAAGCAGCTAGATGGAGTGGGGATGGATAGTGCAGGAGTAGGTGCAATAGGAATGGATGAACAGAGAGGTAGATAGATGCAATGGGACTGGACAGACAGAGGATTAGATAGATGCAATGGGGCTGGATGGATAGATGGAGGGGTCACTAGATGCAATGGGGCTGGACAGACGAAAGGATAGATAGATGTAGTGGGGATGGCTGGATGGATGGAGGGGGTCATTAGATGCAATGGAGCTGTATGGACAGAAGGGGAGATGGATGCGATGAAGATGGATGGATCACTGGATAAGATTAGATTCCCCTATACAATACTTCACTGAGTGTCCAATGTAGGAGTTAACATTTGACTGTGGGAAGCAGAAGCAGCAGGCTCAGCCTGGAGCTAGCTGTGATTCCAAAAGGCAAGTCTCTCCCTGTCTGCTTTTCTCCTAATTCGGTGCAGTGTGTTTCTGTGACTGCCTCCTCCACTCCCCCTCCCTCACTTGAGCACGTCACTAAGGAGAGAGTGACGTGTGGCTCCCCCCAGCACACAGAAGGAGGGGGGAAAGGGGGGAACACTTCCCAGCCATGTCCCTCCATTGATCTGAGCAAATCTTCCCGCCCCGCTTTCCTTACCATGCCAGTGCCCACACTCCCAGCAACCTATAAAAGCCAGGATGCAGGCTGAAGCTCTCAACCAGATCTGCCGGCAGGAATCTGGGAGCCATCCAGACAGACAGCGTGACCGCCGCCGAGCGCGAGCGTGGAGAAGCCCAGATGTACCGCTCCACCAAAGGCGCCTCCAAGGCGCGGCGGGACCAGATCAACGCTGAGATCCGCAACCTCAAGGAGCTGCTGCCCATCGCAGAAGGGGACAAAGTCCGGCTCTCCTACCTGCACATCATGTCACTGGCGTGCATCCACACCCGCAAGTCCATCTTCTTTGCCAAAGGTAACCAGCACTGGAAGTGTGTGTGTGTGTGAGTGTGAGAAAGAGAGGCACGTTGCCTGGCTAGTCCTGGGCACGGAGATGCTAGGAGCCAGCCTGCCCAGACAGACAGACACCTGTTGGACACCAATGTCTGATGGGTGTCCAGCTGTGGACTTCTTCCAGCCAAGGTGTTGGGGGTGGGGTTAGGTACCGGGCTCTGTCCGTGGTGCTGAAGCACAGGGACCTCGGGGGTGCTGGCTCCAGGTGCTGTCCATGGTGCTGCCCAATTCTCTGTCCATGGCTCTGAAGTTCCAGGCTCTGTCAGTGGTGGGTCCCTGTCCATGGTACCTTCCGGACTGCAATGCATGGAAAAAGCTTTGCATCTTGACTCCCCCTTCTCCTCCTCAACAGGTGCCCTGGGGGGGGCTGGAGAGCCTGCTGTCATCCCAGGACCTGGATGATTTCATGCAGACACTGCCAGGCTTCCTTCTGGCATTCACTGGCGAAGGGAAGCTGATCTACATCTCGGAGAATGTGGCAGAGCACTTGGGGCATTCAATGGTAAGAGCTCAGTCAGCGAGCCAGTGGCTGAGTCAGCCGCACATTGACTGCTACAGAGCTGGGAGTTGGGGGCAGATAGATGGATAGGTGGTTGTCGGCTCTCTCTCAGTATGCGAAGTGGGAGAGTGGATGCATGTGGAGCTAGGTAAACAGACAGACTGACAGTTGAGTACAGGGAGGGATAGAGTTAATCAGTGAGGAGCTCATTGTGCATTTCCCCGTGCTTGTTGTTAAGCAGTATCTCTAATGCAGACACTGTTAGCTTGTGGATCTGCATGGCAGAGATACACAGCTCCCTGCTAATGCTGATCTGTGTTATGGGGCCACATAAAAATCCCAGTACATGGAGCTTCAGTTACTAGTTACCCACTAGTGTGTTGCATGGCAATGGGAACTGACCTCTCACCATTACCTTTTTCCCCACCTCAGGTGGACCTGGTGGCCCAAGGAGACAGCATTTATGACATCATTGACCCCAGTGACCACTTTGTGATGAGGAATCAGCTGGCACTGCCCTCCCTGAGTGACACAGGTGGGTTCCTGTTTGAATAGGGCTCATGTTGCATGCGATGGCACTTGGGCTGCCCTTGGCAGAGCATGAGCTGGAGGAAAAGTGGAGCCAATGGTCTGAGCAGCAGACCAAAGAGTGACTGAGGATAGAGTCATGCATGCAGGGTATGCCAATGAACACAGAAATGAGAGAGCTCAGACACTCTGGAGATATGAGAGGGGGAGATGGATGGATGGATGGACGGGCTTATATAAGGCTGGGTGGACAGATAATTTCATAAGTGAATGGACATGTGAGGATAGATTCATTCCTGTACAAATCTGCTAATATTAGTGGAGTTGACACTGCTGGTGCATTAAATTCTTCCATGAGTTCCTCCCCCTTGTGCCCAGACTCCCTGCATTTGCCCCATACACTCACCATCTTCTCCTCTTGCTGTTTTCCAGACCACTTGTTCAGGTGCCACTTCAACACCTCCAAGACTGTGCGACGCCAGAGTGCAGGGAACAAGCTGGTGTTAATCCGGGGCCGCTTCCACCCACCACCACCTGGCTCCTATTGGTCAACCAATCCTGTCTTCATGGCCTTCTGCACCCCGCTAGAACCCAAACCATGCCTCAGCCACAATTCACTTTTCCTAGCCTCCTTTGAAAGTCAGCATGCTAAGGATCTGGCCATCCTGGCTATCTCTGAGAGGTGAGGAGGGGCCCAGGTTCCAGCCTGGGGGGTGGGGGAAGACCTTCTGTCATGTATTACTTTAGGGCATAAGGAGTTGTGCAAAGGGGTTAGGAAGAAAATCAGGGGATGGTTACCCTATATCTGTGGAGTGCCTTGAACACAGTTCTGGGCAGCTGTAAAAGATGGGGATACCAGGATTAATGGGCACATGGCTGAGTCTAAATGTGAACCCTGATCAAAATCAGGGGCCTCTATCATGCCAGGAGTTCCAAAGACCCAAAAGGAGAGACAGTCACTGCTGCAAAGAACTCACTGTCTAACTATTCAAATATCAGGAGGGGAAACTGAGGCAGCAAGAGGGGAAAGGATGGCCCAAGGTGAGTGGCAGAGCTTGGAGTAGAGCCCTGGAGTCCTGGCTCCCAGCCATCATCTTGAACCCAAGACTAGGCCCCACTCCCTTTCCTGTGCCAGAAGTAAAATCCAGGTTTTCTGAGTCCCAGCTTGGCACTGCCTAGGAACTTACTCTCTGTTGCTCACAAATGCTCAACATCTCCTCTGCTTTGCTCCCTGGCAGTGTGATCTTTCATCTGGGCTTTGAGAAGAGTGAGCTCCTGTGTAGATCTTGGTACAGCCTGATGCACCCAGAGGATCTGAGCCATGCGTCGGCCCAGCACTGCCGCCTAGGTAAGGGTCTCCTTCTCTCCACCCTAAGTGAATGAGGGCTTGGTTGGACTGGTGACTTCCCAATGGATCCCTGACTCTAACCCCCCTCTTTTCTCCTGCTGCAGTGGGCGATGCAGGTGAGCCACAGGTGGAAATGGTCGTGCGTCTCCAGACCAAGGATGGTGTTGGCTGGGTTTGGATCTACTCCCTGGCACGCTTGGAGAGTGTTGAGATCCCCATCACCTGCCACAACTATGTCATCAGGTAGCTGCAGATGTCTGACCTCTTCCTGGGTTCCAGGGCTCCCATCTGGCCAGCACACCCCTCACTGAGAGTCCTGGGAGCTCAGCAACTTCTGGGATCTGGCCCTGATTTGGGCTGGGTTAGAATCCAGTAGCCCATGTGGGACTGGGGGCCCCATCAGGCCAGGCACTACCTAGCTCCAAGCTGAAATCAGGGCCCCCCTTGTGCCATGTGCAGCACAGACCCTGTGCAAGAGAGGGTCTGCACCCAAAGAGCTCACAGCCTACATAGAGGATGGGAAGGGAAGATCATGTCCAGTGGGGAGGAAGGACCCTGCCGGAGGTCAGGAGCCAAGAACAGAAGCCAGGATTCCTGACTCCCTGTCTGGTGCCTGGTCTGTGGCACATAGGTGGGGTGTATTTGAGAGCCCTGGGCTGGGTGCATTGGAGACACCTATGTGGCTGGGGAGGATGGGGGAACACTCATGCCAGTTCCAGCATTAACCCTCTCTCCCTTTGATTCCCAGTGACTCGGAAGCCTGGTGCCTGCGTCAGCAGCTGGCCTCAGAGGAGCCGCAGGTGCCCTATGTGCTAAGCACTGGGCTGCCATGCCCTGAGGGACTGCTGTCCCCAGCGCAGCTCTCAAGCCCCGACCAGGTCTTCACACCCTTGTCCAGCACACCTACTGGTGCTGCCCCAGCACCCTCCTTTGATTTCGCCAGTTTGGAGTATGCAGAGGGCACCAGCCTGAGCCAGGAGGGAGCATCAATGTCCATGGAGCTGGGCAATCTCTCCTCCATGGAGGAGGCTCCTGGCTCTTCCCTGGGGCAGCAAGGCAAAACCACTGAGTTCAGCTATGTTTTCTTCCCTACCACCTATGAGCCAGCCTTCCCAAGGGACAACCCAGGTGGCTCCTCCAAGGACTTTGTCTGCACTCCTCCCTACACACCCCATCAAGGCTGTACCTTCATGTTTGGGACGCAGGAGTCCTATCCTGCCACCACAGCCACGTCTCCTCCCACCACCACCACCACCACCACCACCACCACCACCACTTCCTCTGAGCTCCTCTACCCTCCAGAGAACTGCAGTGCTCTCTATGAGAAGTTGCCACCCACTCCTGACAGCCCCGGTAATGGGGACTGTACCGTCATGACGCTGCCGGAGGTCCGAGCCCCCCTCTATATTGATGTGCCCATGGTGCCAGAGGGAGTGCTCACCCCGGAGGCCTCACCTATCAAGCAGACCTTCTTCAGATATTCTGAAAAAGAAAAGACTGAGATTGACCTGCTGGCCAGGCACATCAGCAGCTTGGCTGAAGACTTCAGCTCCTTCCATTCTCCGGAGCTGTCCCTACAGGCAAAGCAAGGCCAGGTCAGCCGCAGTTCCTCCCTGCCGGCCGGCGTGTCCAACCCCTGCCTGGACTTCCAGCCTCTGAAGAGCTGGAGGAGCACTGACTTCTCCTTCATCTCCTGCCCAGAGGAGAGCCTCCTGGAAGAGGATACCATGGAGCACCTTCTCCAGGACCTGTCCTCCTCTCTGTTCGAGAAGAGTGGTGCAAGTGTCCGGTGCCCCCTCCACCACCACTTCTGTGGTGGGAACGTCAGTAGTCCACTAAGCTTGGACACCGAAGAGAGTGGCAATGGGACCTTGGCTCCCTCGCCCTCCACGGACCTGTCTCCAGAAGAGCAGTGCTTTCTGGAAGAACTGGCCTCGTACGAAACAGTCTTTGAGACATGTGCCTCAAGGTCGCCCTGTGATGGGTTAGATGAGTTGTATCAACTCCAGAGCCACCTGCAAGACAGCTTCCATGAAGGTAAGGGGCAAAGCCTGTGCCAGATGGTGTGTAGAGGGCTGGGTCTGTGGGGTGGACTCAGGCTGCATGGATATCGATTCTAGCAATCCCGTTGCCTACTCATTGGCCCCCACCATGGGGCCCATCTCTTGTCCAAGAGGGCAGTCCCACATTATGGCACATCTGCCACCAGTTTATGCACTGGCTGGCTGCTCCCTGCCTTTCAGATTGGAGCCCATTCTTTCCCACACATACCACAGTTCAAGTTCAGCTGTGGGGCCATTTCCAAGGCTGCTGCCAGGGAGCTATGTAAGCAGTCCCACTGTGATCAAGGCGTCCAGCGGGGTGCTGCACAGACACTGTCTGTATCCCAGCAAGACTACAGCCTAATTAGATATGAGCAGGGTATCCTCTCCATTTTACAGGTGGAATATGAGCCCCAGAAAGAGTGCCCACTGTCACGTGAGGAGGCAGGGGAGGAGCTGGAAACTGATCCCCTGAGCACTAGCCTAGGCTGTTCATCCCACAGTCAGCATTGCAAAAAGGTGCTTCCCCTTGAGGACAGCACATCAGCAGTAGGGAAGGAATTGAGAGATTGAGGGCCTATCTCTAAGAGGGACTGGGAGCCAGGACTTCTGGGTTCTATCCTACCTCTGGGAGAGTGGTGGGGTCTAGTGAGTTAAAGCAGGGGTGCTCAGAGCCAGCACTCCTAGGTTCTGTTCCCAGCACTAAGTGAACAACATGGACCAGTGGTTAGGGTATAGGATCATGATTCTTGGGTTTTACCCCTGACTATCAGGCCGGCTGTGGCGGTTTCCACTTCTCTAAATGTAAGGGAGACTCACCCCTCCCAGAAAGTTGTGGAGCAGGTTGCCCTCTAGTGGAGACACATGAAGAGGCAGGCCCTAGATCAGATGGGGGGGGGGCATGCTCCATGTTTACGCTGCAACCTACATGCTCTAACCCCCAACCCCGTTGCTTTGTGTCTCCCTACAGATGGAAGCGAAAGTGACCCTTCGTTCTGAAATAAGTCTGTGACTTACTTCACCAAGTATGGCATATTGTCATATTTTGAGGAGCTTCTTCCACCCGTACTCGAGCTGAGACCTGACTCCGTGCACATCCGGAGGGGATGCCAGGCTGGTGTCCCTGGGGTTAGCTTTGGGCGAAGAACAAATGTTTTTATAACCCCCCACAAAAAAGAAGACCACTGTTGCGCCGTCGAAGCTAGAGTTTCCAACCAGAGCTCTTGAAAGGACCATTGTACGTGGCTTTACACATAGAACTGTATTCACTCGTAGTGAGTATATGTATGTAATTTACTAAGAAATACTATGGTCGCCACTCCCCAAAGCCTGCGCCCCCACATGCATTCAACATAGTGTTGGAACAAGGCATGGGGGTGCCTGGCTTTGGACTTCCCACCCTTCTGAATCCCCTAGAGAATGGTGGGCGTAGGTGGTATCTAACCTACCGCAGTAAGGGCCCATGGCTGTTCAGGCATTTTTTGGCAATCACATTTCTGTTCCTAACTCAAATTTTTTTAAAAAATACAAATCCCTAGTTTCAACTGGCCCAGCTCTGATTTTTCTCAGAGCTGCCATGGGCAAAATATAGCCTTTGTAGCTACATCCATTTCTCCACAAGGCTTCTGTTGGGATTCTAGGCTGGGACTGTCAAAGCTGGCTTGATTTTGGTCTCTTGCTCAGGGGCAGCTGGACAATAATAAAAGGCAAAGGTTTAAAGAGGGAGGGTGAGTGAACAAATGGCCATGGGATGTGATGGACTGTCCATCATGTGGGCTGTAAACCCAGATTGGGTGCCTCCTTCCAAGAGGTCCTCACTCTAGCCTGACCATGAATCACTGAGCTCAGTGCAGGCATAATGAGGAGAAATTGTCCTGCCTGTGTTAGCTAAGTCAGGCTGGAAATAATCCTAAGAATTCATTACCCTAAGAGACAGACATCTAAACACCTAATCCAGCTGTGAGACTCCCAGCTTTGCGGGAGGTTCTTGTTCAACAGAAGTCATTTCAATTTGTTTCATTTTGAAATTTCACCCATTGATGTTAACTCATCCTGTCTGGAATAAACCACTGCAAACACCATCCAGATCTGAACTTAACATTGTTAATAGAGTGAGCTACTCAGAATGAGTCCTGGCACAAAAATCACCCCTCTCTCCCACCTGGGGTGGGCAGGGGGGTGAAACATCCCAATGCAGAACAGAAATGTTTATATATATAAATACAAATATATATATATAATTTTTAAAAAAAAAAACACAAGAATGATTTTCTAACTTCGTCAGAGTGGGATCCTGGCTTGGGGCGGGGTCTCTGTGCCACAGCAGGGATACGCTGTGAAGCATTAGGAACCATGGGGTTTTGCCCCTTTTCCTTTCTTTCTGTGGTGTTGTTAAAAAACAAATAAACAAATGTTAAGATGTGGCACCCAGAGAGGTGTCACTGTCTCTAACTGTAGAGTTGTCTACGCTCAAGTATCAGGATTGAATCCTCTAACTCTTTACCAATTCGCACATTGCCGAAATGTGGAGTATTGTAAGACACATGTACATTTGTAAAGAAAAACGATGAGATTTCTTTTTTTAGAATAAAGGAAGATCATTGTGTCCATCGCTGTACATATATCTCTATATTATATATATGGATCATTGTGCACCAGGTCATGGACAACGTGGAGTCGTTCTTTGCTGTGTGTTGCTGTGAGTGCATTTGTAATGCCAGAACCTTTGTAATAAAATTGAAATGAGAAAAATTCTTGTCTGGGATTTCTTAAAACACCACCTAGGGAGATGGGTATTGATCATATTGCTGAAGCTGGATTTGAGATTAGAGCCCCCATTGTAGCAGGAGCTGCACGGATGCCCATGAAGCCTGGGGATCCCATTGTGCCAGGCTCTGGACAGACCCCAATCAAGATCAAGGGCCCATTGGGTCAGATATTGTATGGATCCCAACTGAGGTCAGAGCCCCTATTGTGCTGACATTGCACAGACCCTGACTGATATCAAGGCCCCCTCTGTGCCAGGTAACCCCATATTCTCTGAGCCTGAGCAAGGATCCCCCAGTCTCTGCTACGGGGCATGGCATGTTGATGACCAGAGTATTCCTGCCCCTTCCCTATTTCAGCAGTGCTGCTGTTCTTTGCAGGGTGAATCCAGACCTACTCCAATGTGCATCAGCCATGCCAAGGGCAAGAAAAGCAAGGAGTTTTGTGGCACTAGATTGGTTACTAGACTAACACAGCTGCCCCTTTGGAACTTGGCCAAGGGCAAGGTGTCCTGGTCCAGCCTAGTGAATTAGGTCCCCTGCTGTCAGCACATGGGTTGGGTGTTGGGGAATGCTAGCCTGTGGCTGTGTTCATTCAGCTGCCTCTGGAGTGAGGAACATGGGATGAGGTAGGAGTGGCTGACTATACAGGAGTTTCTTGCCTGACACTGAATGCAGCTGACCCTAGGGTGGGATGTGGGGGCTGTATTAATGTGACCCCTCATACAGCTGCAGTTGCCTCTGGAACAGGATGCAGGAGCTGTATAACTGGGTTAGAAGATGTGGAAGAAACAGTAGATATGATGCATCTGAATTATAGTGATGATATAGACACAGTCACCACGAGAGTCTCAGAAACATACTAGGAAAATATGCTCTAGATGCGATTCCTGTAAGGCAAATCCACAAGCTCATATTCAACGGGTAGTTCTTGATGGCTCGCCGTCAAACTGGGACACCATACTTGGGTTTGGTACTATTCTATCTATTAACGATGGGGCTGGGGAAGTGGAGCATGTACTCGTAAAAAATGCAGCCAGCACCAAGCTGGAAGGGGCTGTTAGCACTGCAAGAACAGGATTACAATTCAAAGTGTTCTGGAGACATTGGAGAATTGGTCTGAAACAAACAAGCTGAAATTCATTAAAGACAAGAATGAAGAACTGCACTTGGGAAGGAAAAAGCAAATGCACAGGTACAAAATGAGGAATAATTTGCTAAGCAGTGGCACTAATGAAAGGGATTGGGAGTTAGAGTGTGCCATAAATTAAATATGAGCCAACAGTGGGATGCTGTTTGGAAAAGGTAAATCTTACTCTGAGATGTTGTTACAGGTTGATTGGCCCCTTCAAAAGGTAAAGAATCCAGGCCCACCTGTGACTTGTTCAGCCCTCTGCCCCAGTGGGGGAGGGAAATTAGTGTAGGCACCTGACAGATAGGGAGTGGGGTTAAAATCAGTGCAGGCCTGTATCTATTACCAAGTGACCCTAGGACCGGGGATCAGCAACCTTTGCCGACCCCTGTGCCGGTCCTTCCTCCCCGACCCTTGGCTGGTGCTGGCAGCTCCCTCTGATGAAGAAAGGTGGTGGCTGCCTGAAAATTCAGCAGTGGTCACGGCTGGAGTGGGAACGCTTCCCAGACAAGCCACAGAAAGAAGTCACCCAGAGTGACTCATCTTGGTGGTGTGCCTGGGGACAGGAGTCCCCACGCATTCCACAAAAAGAAATGGCTCCTTTCAGGGGTTCCCAGCATGCTACAGAAAGAAGCTCCTTTGGGGAGTATCACATTACAGAGAGGAGCCACTCCAGGCAGCTTTTTTCTGTGTCACATGGAGGCATAGGCACGGGGGGACCCTCTGCGTCCCAGCTGCACCCAAAGGAAGCCACCCAGAGTAGCTTTCGGTGGCAGAAGTGACAACTTCTGTGGTACTGCAGAGGGTGCTGCCTGCCACTCTGAATGGGCTCAGGTGCCACTGGCGGCACACATGCCAGGGGTTGTCTTCCGCTGCTCTAGGAGCTGCTTGGCCAGTAGTAGCCTCTTACCAGAAAAAGCAAAATAGCCCAGTCACAGATGAATGATCAAGAACATAAGAAGGGACAGAGTGGGTCACACCAGTGGGGTATCCCCCAGTGCCTGGTCTTCCTACAGTGGCCGGTGCCCGCTGTTTTAGATGCAATAACTAAATTATTGAGGGATTCACCCCTTTTGTTCAGTCTCAGGAGCTGACAGTTGGAGGCTTAGGAACACCTGGAATAAGGGGTTAGCAAAATTAACAAGGAGTCCTGTGGCACTTTTAAAGACTAACAAATTTATTAATTACTTGAGCTTTGGTGGGAGAAAATCCCACTTCATCTGACAGTGATCAGTTGTTCTCCATGGCCATCAAGGGCAAGATGAGTAATTAGTTTCATTTGCAGAAAGGGGGATGGAAGTTTGACATGAGAGAAACTTTCTAACCTTAGGCCCAGGCTGGTTGAATCCCCCCAGCTTGAGGCTTTTATGATTAGGCTGGATAGCCATTGTCAGGGCTGGTCAAAGTTCCTTTGGCCCTGCCACAGTGCAGCGGCTGAACTAGATGACACCTAAAGGCCCCTTCCAGTCTTACATTTCTAAGATTGTGCTACAGCTGCACAGACCAAACTCCAACTATATCTGGGAGCCCATGGGCACTCCACAGACACACAGCAGGAGACAGTGCTCGCCCCAAAGACCTCACAGTCCGGATAGACAAAGGGTAGGAGGGGAAACTGAGGAACCGAAGGGGGAAGGCAGTTCCTCAAGGTCACTACGCGGGACAGTGGGGTGGAGCAGAGCAAGGACCCAATTTCCCAGAGTCCCAGCAGTAGGGCCCTGGCCACAAGGAGAGCAGTGCTTCATTGGCGGGCAGTGGAGTTGAGTGCCTGGCACCGATCTGTCAGCGAGACAGGTTAGGGCAGGGGTCTCAGACATGCGGCCTGTGGGCCACATGCTGCCCCTAAAGCTATTTCCCTGTTGCCTGTGATGACATGATAGTTACTGATATTTGCAATATTGTTGTATGGAAAGGTTTCAGTGGTGTGGTCCTCGGGCTAAAGAAAGTACTAGTCTTCATGCGTCCCTGATGGTGATTTGCACTTGAGCCCCCTGGGCTAAGGCCTCTCTGTCCAGCACAGTTAAGGGGGAGAGGATGCTCAGAGCCGGCTCCGTAGCAATCTGGGCATAGGGAGAATGCCCCACAGCAGGGATGCCCTGCACCAAGTGGGGTTGAGTTGACTTTAGTGCCCCCCCACCTGCGCATGGGGGGTCAATGCTCTAGGCCAGAGCGTGGGTGCCCCCCACAACCTGGGCATGGGGAAGTCAATGCCCCATAGCAGGGACACTCCCTGCGGACCAGCCAGTGGGGGGCGCGCCTCCCACGCCACGGGAGGGACGGCGGGCGGGGGCAGTGACGCCCTAGGGGCGGGGCTAACCCAGGGCTCCGCCAGCCTAGGCCCCGCTTCCTTTGGCGCGCGCGGCTGAAGAGCTGCTGTGATTGGAGGGACTCGCCAAATACCCGTCCGCTGCGCAGGCTGAGTCTGTGCAGGGGGCGGGGCGAGGCTATCCAGGGATGATTGGGCGCGCGCGGGAAGCGGGATCACTGCCGCGTGGAGGCCGCGCCGCGCCGCACCGCAGCGCGCGCCAGCAGGTGAACTGGCTCCGCTCCCCCACCCCCGGCTGTTCCCGCGCTGGGGGGCTCGGAACCGAGCCTGGCACCGAGCAAACGAGCTGGGGCCCCCCACGCGGTGCAGCGAGCGGTCCCCGAGTGACCTTGCAGGGCCCTGCCTGGGGTGGACCCCCCCCATTGTCCTTGGCGAGGGGCAAAGGTGTTTCAGCGCCGGGGGGAGTGGGGAGTGCAGGGGGTGGTCTGATGGTTAGGGAGTGTGTGCACCATGGTTTGGGGGGACTTCTAGTGTATTCTTGGGGGGAAACTAAGGTCGATGATGATGACATTTAATTCCAGTCTTTGTCATCTAAAAACAGGGCAACGTGTGGATGAAATGGGACTAAGAATGGGATTATTTCTTTGTTTGTTTTTAGTTGCAGAAGAAGAGAAGGCAGCCGGCTTGGGAGCCAGGACTCCTGGGTTCTGTGATTCTCCCAGCTCTGCCCAGCTGGCTGTGCGTGAGTGACCCTTCTCCCTTTTTGTTTACTGTAGGATTTGTAGTTGGGGACAAATGTTTGTGAGGCTTATCTTTGCAGAAAGGTTCACTAGTTCATGGTAACTGGCAAGCAGGGATGCAGCCTCCAAAGTGGACAGACAGTCTCTGGGTTCAGAGATCAACATAATCAATAAGGCCTTGTCGGGAGGGGAAAACTTTCTGGTGTGGGGTGAAGTCAAACCCATATAGTTATACAGTTTTTACTAATGTGTGAATACTCACATCCCAGAACAAAAGAGCCTTTTATGTGGCTTGAGAAGATGGTGCCTTTATGTTGCAGTCTTCTGCAATCCAAGTGTACCCATGGTAGTCATCCTGTGTAGCTGGCAGCACTTTCACATGTAGACAGGACTTACAGGGTGAATTAAACCAATTCAGTTTAAACTCTGGGCTTGGCATATTGTCGTTTAAAGGAGTTTGACTAGGAGTAGCTTTAAATTACACCTACATAAAAACAGTCCTAAGCTCGCCTCATGCTCTTCATCCCTGATTCTCAAAGGAAGGTTACAATCATTATCCTGTTTTACAGTTGGAGAAACTGAGGCACCAGGAGGTGGCATGACTTTCCTAGCAGGTCAGCAGCTGAGTTAGGAACCTAGCAGGCCAGCAGCTGAGTTAGGAACAGAGCTCAAGCCCAATGCTTTCTCATCTAATAACACATTTAACAAATTGTTGTTGTCTCCATTTAACATCTTTGCTGCTTTAGTGCTGCTGATCTAGTTAATGACCAAATCCGACACTGTAGTAGGGGCATGGTTGTATTAGGAGAGAGCTGCTGTATAACTTGTTCTGATTCAGCAAAGTGACACAAGTCAGGTACAAGCAGCTTTAACCAGCATAGCTAGAGGGGGAAAGAATTGCCCACTCAGGGTAACTAACAGACCTGCGCTGGCAAAGCTTGACAGGTAGAATACGGCTGATGGGCCCTTTGAGTAGGGAGTTATCCATGTTCCTGGGCATCTTGTATTAACTGGGCTAGATATCTGATGTAAAGCAACTCTGTACTGAGTCAACTGTGCCCACACGAGATGGGACATCATGTTAACGAAACCCTTTAGCATCAATCTTTTAACATACGTTTTTTGTGTATAATTTGCTAGGTTCTTAAAAATGCAAACTGAAAACACAAGTTCTAAAAGGTCTCCAGGATGTATGTATATATTTCTTAACATGGGCAAAACTGTGTGGTTTTTTTCTTAACCTCATTCTTGGAATCAGCAGAGATGTTTTGGCTGAAATTTTCCTCAAAAAATCGACATGAGGCAGACACCCTGCATGCAAAATTCACCCTGACTGGTTAAAGTCAGGCAAAGTTTTAAGCATGTGACGATATTATCCTATAATGGAAAGTGTCAGGCAACTACCCCTCCGGTTAGGTCTTATGTCTCTAGTTTGGCTATTGGATAAGCAGTCCAGGAAAGATCTAGGTACATCTCAAAGCACAGACAAGTAGTCTCCTGTTAAACTTCTCAGTCTAGATCAGGGTTCAGCAACCTTTGCTGAGCCCCGTGCCAGCCCTGCCCACCGCACCCTCAGTGGGTGCAGGGGTGTCACGGAGAACCCAGAAAAGCCTCTTGGATCCCCTCTGTTCACAGCCCACCAGGGATTCTGCTACGGTGGAGCTTTCTCCCATTCACCAGGGTCTCCACGCTACCTGTAGCCAGCTTCCCAAATCCAGGCCCAGAGAGTCCGATCCTTGCTCTGTCTGGTCTCCCTTGGGGGGGGTTCCTCCCTTCACGAGGGTCCCAGGCATCCCAATCAGCAGTGACACTCAGCCAGTGTAGCAGTCAGAGGGTTTATTAGCAATCCACTTTGCACAGCAGCTAGGACAGTTAGCTCTCAGATCACCTAGGAGGGCAGATAGTAAACCCCCAGGACAAGCCCCGGAGGTCCTGCCCCTCCAACCTCCATGTTCCTTCCTCCCCTCTCTCCCCTTTGTTCTCTCTCTCCCCAGCTGCCCTGCCCCTGATCTAAACCGGCCACAACCTGTCACCCCCAGGGGGTCCAGGTAAGGCCGCTAGTGGTACCTATAGTTATCACACCCCTGTGTCCTATCACCAGAATACCATCACCCAAGAACAGGAACAGAAAAGAAGAACCACAGTAACTCAAGAGGTGTTCTTACTTCATCACAAGGGGTATGGCCAGGTCTCCAGTTTAGAGTGGGAGCTGGCGCACACACCCCCAGGAGCAGCAGGTGGCCTCCAGGGGTCAGGGTTGGGGCCACCTGGTGCCCCCCTGCCAGCAGCAGGGGGTGGCCTCTGGGGATCAGCTCCTGGCAGCGGCAGGTGGCTTCTGGCACCCGCCTGAGGCAGTGGCAGCTCCAGGCTGGCCAACCCAGCCGCTCCCCTCTAACCCTGCCCAACAGGGGGCAGGGCATGCTGCAGCTTCCTTGTCCCTGCTGGCCGTGCTCCCCAGCTGGGAAGCATGGCCAGCGGGGGCTTGAGGGAGCAGGGCCAGTGGGGGGGGGCCTGAGTGGTGTCATATGCTGCTCAGGCTTGGACCCTGTGCCATTTTTGGCATGGGTGGCAGGGGTTACCAACCCCTGGTCTAGGTGGTGCAGGCTGGAGGGATGCCTTATTTTAGGGGAAGCCAGGGCATTCCTGGACCCTTGACAGCTCTGAAACTGCCTGTAACCTCATGCCCGCCACAGGCACAATCCTGAGGCAAGGCTGTGATGCTTCCAGTATTCTCGCCAGGACTTGAAATTGGGGTGGTGTAGGGGGGTGTTGCAGGTGCTCACATAATTGGTGTAACACTGTTACTAGCTGACCCCTGGAGGGTGTTAGGGAAATCCCTAGGCACCTCCTTTTGTGCTTGAGATGTGTTCTGCAGACAGGGGACTTGGGCTATGGGGCTCGTGGCTGTTAGCCAGTGGAGTGCCCTGCCAATTCCAGATAGGCATGGAGCTCAGTTTAATAAAGCCTGGGCTTTGTCTGCTGTGAGCCCTGGCTGGCACTCACAGTCTCCTCTCACAGTTAACTCATAGCAGGTTTGTCTGGCACTGAGATTCCGTGGAGGACCTCACAAGCAGGCCTGGTGCTAAAGTTGCTGCTGTCGCTTCATAGTCACTGCTGGCCCCATGCTCCAGTTTGGCACTGGGTGCACTGCATTGCAGAGAGCAGGATGGGTGTCAGTAGGGGGTGCTCTCCCCTTGGTGTTGGTGCTCCATGCATGGCCCCAATTCATTGCTGGGGTGCTGTGCTGCAGAGTGGGTGGGAATTCTCTAAGGGGTGCTCTCAGTGTGGAGCTAGGGGGCACTGTGCTGCAGTGGGAGTTGAGCAGAAGTGCTCTGGCACCAGGATTTGGGGAGTGGAGTCAGGTCTAGTGAGTTAAGGGAAAGAGCCTGGGTTCTAGCTTGGCTTTTGGGGGTGTGGTGCATGGGCACCCAAGGCTTGTGCCTTATGTTCCTGGTGTTATTTGGCCTCCACAGCAGAGCTGGGAGTTCCCAGTATGTGCAAATTTCTCCATCCCCTCTCCTCGGGTTCGGATTTTCCATGGCCCAGGGCTCCTTGTTGGGTGAGAGCCACTCCCTTCCTGATTTAAAGAGTCTTTTGTTCTAGGTGCTGCAGGGAATCAGCCACGGCTGTTGACTGTCCCCCTCTGTCCCCACGAGGCACTGAGATATCCCCCCACAGCACCAGATGGCTCAACAGGTTGTGCCAAAGGACCAGTGAGTGGCAGCTTCTCTTTGTCAGCAGCAGCAGAGAGAGAGCCATGGACTCTGGGCACCTTCTGCATGTGGGAGGAGCTCTTCCCCTGCAAGGGAAATACTATGGGGCTACCATCGCCAGGGCTGTGTCCTGTGGGGCTCAGACAAGTTAGAGCCTGTGGCTAGTGTGGGAGAGTGTTGTGGGGGGCTGAGTGGGCATCAGAGCTTCTGGGTTCTGTGCCAGATTTGTGTGTGGGCTGGGAAGGGGTGTCAAATAGGGGCTGTCCCATAGGAGTAAAGGGATCTCAGGCAGACAGGGGTTCTGCTGGGTACCCTGCCCACTCTGTAGTCTTTGGCCAGACTAAGATACTCATACTCCCCAAACCCGCCCATGCTGGGGCAAGGAGGAGGGGTTGAGCCCCAGGCCATGCCCTCCTGGTGAGCCATGGGAGCCAAATACTAGCACCCTGACCCACGTAGGCACCCAGGGAAGGGACTTCCCTCAGCTATGCAGTCAGTGCTCCCTGGGGCTACTAAGGAATGATAGCAAGACAAGGGGAACAGAGTTAGTGGTTCAGGCAGCAGGGGGCTCAGAGCCAGGACTCTGGGATTCTGTCTCCAGCTCTGAGAGGGATGCGGGGTCTAGTGTGTTGGAGTGGGAGCTGAGAGCCAGGACTCCAGGGTTCTAGCCCAGCTCTCTGACACAGGGCATTCAGGACCCTATCTGTGGGAAGTTTGCTGGGTCTCAGCCTAGATCCTAGTGAGGGAGCCCCAGCTCATTGACGGGCTGAATGTGTGGCCAAGCCTGAGCCCCCATCTGGCCCTCTAAAGAAATGCCCAGACGCCAGTCCCCCACAACATGGGGCCGGATCTAAGCCTTGAGGGGTAAGGCCTTGCTCCCATGGTGTTGGTGTCTCTCTTCTCCCCATCCCCAGGTTTCGTGCTGTGGGAATCATCACTTTCATCCTAGGTCTGGGCACCCTCCTGCCCTGGAACTTCTTCATCACAGCCATCCCGGTGAGTCCCAGCCACAAGACTCATCCTGGTGGGGCAGGGCAAGGGAAAGTGGATTGCTGAGGGCATGCAGGGAAGGGAAGTGAGGAGGTGAGGGGCCTGGGGTAGGCAAGGGACAGGTACTGTGCTTATGGGGAAAGAAGGGGAAGGAGACATGGGATGCTAGGCTAAGGGGGGAAGTGCTAAGGCATCAGTGGGGTTCATATGTCTGCAGGAGCTCCTGGGGCAGTGATGTAGCCCTGCATGGGGGGGTCTGGTGAGGGCAGTTCAGTGTGGGACATACCCAGGAGCTGCATCCCCTCTGACCCCCTCTCTCTCCCACAGTATTTCCAGGCCCGGCTTGTGGGGAACAGCTTGTCTGTGGGCCTTGAAGGGAACAGCTCCTTGACACAGCTGGACCCGGCCCAGGATGACTTCAACTTCAACAACTGGCTGACGCTGCTGTCGCAGCTCCCACTGCTGCTCTTCACCCTGCTCAACTCCTTCCTCTACCAGTGGTGAGAGACCTCTCAGCTGCTGTGCCCCTCAGTCCTGACCCCCAGCACCCTATGATCCCAGCCCTGCACTCCTCCATCACCTACTACCCCTACTGATGCCTCTGTCCTGACCCACAGCCCCTGCAATTTTAGGGGATTTGAATCCTGACAGCCTCAGCACTGGTGGGGGTCCCTTTATAAATAACACCAGCCACATCCCCTCTGCTACAGCTAGCAAGAAAGCCAGTGTGTCCAACTCTCCCCACTCACCCCTGTGCGCTCACCAATCTGGCCCCCCTGCACTTAGGGTTGGTGGGGGAGCCAGGCACCACCGGTCCATCACTGAGCAATGGGGGAGGCCCAGAGACAGCTGAGCTCTGACCTGCACCTCCCCCTGCAGCATCCCGGACAAGGTGCGGATCCTTGGCAGCCTGGGGGGCATCCTCCTCCTCTTCATTCTCACTGCTGTGCTGGTCAGGGTGGAAATGCCCCCTTCCAGCTTCTTCTCCATCACTATGGCCTCTGTGTGGTTCATTAACTGTGAGTAACTTGGGCTTCTCACCTCCAAGGTTGGTAGGGAATGGGACATGGGGTCTCTCCCCTTAGGGGTGGATGGGGACTGGGACCCCCCTCAGCAAGGGTGCTGGCAGGCTTGGGAGAGTGAGTACTAAGCCTGCAGATTCCCCCTCCTTTGTGCCCCCAAGAGTCTACAATCAGCAACTCACAATCCATGAAGACAGGGGGATGGGACTGGAGTTGGGGGAGGGGATCAGTGACAGGGTTGGAGGGTGCGCGCCCGGTGCATCTGTTTCCCTCTGGGTGACCGTAGGAAGCACAACAAATGACAATGTGAGGGCGTGGTGAACTATTTTTTGCTGGGCAGGGAAGCTAAGCATTGACTCCCAGGGAATTGGTGGGGAGTGGGCTGCTGGGCCTGGCACCCCATGCCAGTTGCTCTGATTCTCTGCTGAGACTCCTCTGCTGAGCTCAGCATTCCCCCCCACCCCCATGGCACTGTCAGGGGTCCCGGGGTGGTGGTGGCACTTCTGACCCACCATGTCTCTACCCAGCATTCTGCGCCGTTCTCCAAGGCAGCCTGTTTGGGCAACTGGGCACCCTGCCCCAGGGCTACAGCACTCTCTTCCTGAGCGGCCAGGGCATGGCCGGGACCTTCGCTGCCTGTGCCATGCTGCTTTCTATGGCTAGTGAGTATGACAGGGCGTCTGCCTTGTCACCCATGGCCCCTACCCTGGCCCTTCCTGAACTGCACCCCTAGCACCACTCTTGGGTCAGCGCTGGCTGTGAGAGCGCCCCCTAGTGCTGCGCAGGGGCATTGCTATTGGCACTCCTTTGTGTGGTCACTCCATGCACTGTGTTGGCTGTTTTTAGGTGGCGCAGATGCCCAGACCTCAGCCCTGAGTTACTTCATCACCCCCTGTGTTGGGACCCTGATCTCCATTGTCTGCTATCTGGTGCTGCCCCATCTGGTGAGCTTCCTCACTGTCCGCACCGGAGAGTGGGGCATAGGGTCTTTCCACTCTGGTGGTTGCTGAATCCAAGCTGGCTGGATGTGCAAGCAGTGTGCGGAGGGGTGGGTCTTTGCTGGCCCCCTGGGCAGGGTCATATAGAAGCGGTGTCCCAGAGGTGCCCCTAGCTGTGGGGTTCACTGGACCCATGGTGGGAGGTTAGAGCTGTGGGTGCACAGCAGTGGGGTTGTTTGTGGAGGTGTCGTGTATCAACCGAGGGGATTGTGTATTAGCCATAAATGCACTGAAGGGGCATAGGTGTGAAGCCCTGAGATCAGTTGTGTACCCCTTCCATGAACCCTTTTCTCCTGTTGCCCCTGCAGGCCTTCTTCTGTCACTACCTGGAGCAGAGCTCCCAGCATGACCCAGGTGATGAGCTGGAGGCAAAGGCTGGGCTGCTGTGTGCCGGTACGGCAGGTCTTGGGGATTTCAGGGGGCTCTTGGTGCTGCAGGGTGCAGCTTGTTGGCTCCCAGGGGAGGAGTCGGTGCTGGACAAGTGAAGACACTCACATCCTTATGCTATGCTTGCCTTTCTGGATCCGCCATTTACCTATATGTTATGCTGACATCTGGTGCGCAGACCCACATCGTGCACTGTGCAGGGTGACCCAGCATGGCATACCCAGGCACTTCATTGTGCACCCTTGTACTGTGAGGGGCAGTGACCAAACTCCCTGCTATATGCAGGCTTCGTGAAGGCCTCTGAGATCCCTGTGCATGGCCTCTCTTCCCTTTCTCCCCAGGGGAGAAGAAGGGAGCCCAGTCAGGGAGCTCTGACGAGTGGCTGTTGGACCCAGAGCAGCCAGTGCTGGGTGTGACCAATGGGAAGATCAAGACCGTGGAAGATACCAGTCTGGAGAGTGCTGGGAAGGGAGCCCTTGTACTGCACAATGGGAGAGCCACCAATGGCCAGAATGGAAGGCCGGGACCAGAGAGACCTTCAGTGTTCAGTGTGCTCCGAAAGGTAAGGGAGAGGGGACAGAAGAGTTGCTGCAGTTTTCTGTTAACAGTCCCCATGTACGTCCCAGAGGTGATTGCATCTCAGGGTCAGGTGAGGGGTTCCTCTATAAATAGCCCCACCTGACAACCCCACCAAAAAAAAAAGCAGCTGCATCTCAGTGAGGGACTCTGGAGCTCTTGGGGTGGGGTTTTGATGGCTCTGACTGTCTTCCTGCATTCCCACAGATCTGGCTGCTGGCACTCAGCATTGTCCTGGTTTTCACTGTCACCCTGTCTGTTTTCCCTGCCATCACTGCCACTGTCACCAGCACCTCTGAGAGCAGACAATGGAGTGAGTATAGGGCAGCAGTTTCCAAACACTTTCCCTGCATGACCCATTTTCAGACTTGTTTTGCATCACACCAGACAGCATGCAAGTTGCATTTAAAAATGGTGTCCCCTGTGCAGTGTGACCTCACACTGCAAGGATACTGCAATTTTGTTTTACAAAGTGGTGTCCTTTGGGCTGCATAACAACACACTACAGTGAGTGTGAGGTCATGCTGCATGGGGGGTGCTGATTTATAGAGAAGAATAGCTTGCCCCTTGCAATGTGAAGTCACTCTGTGCACCATTTTATAAACTGGCATCCTCTGTCCAGTCAGAGGATGTGACACCATCTACCATTGAAACAGCTCCCCTTGGAGTCACACCCCCCAGTTTGGGAACTGTTGGAAGAGGGAGTGGGGCTCACTGGTGAGAACATGGGGAAATGGGAGCCAGGACTCCTGGCTCGAATCCCTCCCTGGTTGTGGGTGGTGCTGTGACTGCTGATGCCCTGGTGCTCGGTTGGAGCAGGTGTGGCTAGACATGTCTCATCAGCTCTTCCCCCACAGGTGAGTTCTTCACGCCTGTTTGCTGCTTCCTGGTGTTCAACATTATGGACTGGCTGGGCCGCAGTGCCACCTCGTACTGCCTCTGGGTAAGTGGGGAAGCACTGCCAGGCCTGGGTCCCACTCTTGGCTGGGTGCGGAACACCTGGAGCAAAGGGAGGAATTTATGTAGCAGGTGGGGCAGAGGGCGGGTCCTGCATGGGGGTCTGTGCGAGGGATATGCTCCTCATTGCCAAGTTAGCCCCAACTCTGACCACCCCCCTCTGCCTTGCTGCTCTCTAGCCAAAGAAGAGACTGTGGCTGATCCTCCTGCTGGTGAGCCTGCGCTTCCTGTTTGTGCCCCTGCTGATGCTGTGCCAGGCCCAGCCCCGTGCTCATCTGCCCGTGCTCTTCCACCATGATGCCTGGTTCATCATCTTCATGCTGCTTTTCTCCTTCTCCAATGGCTACTTTGTCTCACTCACCATGTGCCTCGCCCCCAAGTAAGTTCTGGACAGGTCAGGCTCAGTAGGGGCCTCTTGCCTGCACAGTTGGTGCTGGTCCTGACTCCCTGGTGTGGTGCCAGGGGACGCAATGCTGTGCTGTGGGGAGCATGCTGGCAGGTCTACAGTCTTGCCCTGCAAATAGTGTAGTAGCTAGCACCTCTGCTTAACATGCAGAAGGTCCTGGGTTCAATTCCCAGGGGGTTGGACTCAATGATCTCATGAGGTCCCTTCCAGCCCTATGATTTGATTGATTGATTGTATAAGGTGCTGTCCCCTGGTGTTCAAAGTGGCATCTGCACCAGGAGTGGAATCCTGGTATGAACAGCTCTCACACCCAAGAAGTGGCTGCATCTCAGTGCAGTGTTTCCCTGTATGTTGAGGGGTGGGGTATGTGGAATGCTCAGCTGTGCTTTACTGTCCCTCCTTCCCTGCCACTCACGTTCCTTTCTTGCTCCACAGGCAGGTGCTGCCACAGGAGAGTGAGCTGACCGGAGCCATCATGACCTTCTTCCTGGCTCTAGGGTTGTCGTGTGGGGCAGGGCTCTCCTTCCTCCTCAAGGTCCTGCTGTAATGCTTGCTACAGGCCCTCCTCAGACACATCCCCACCATTGCCAAGGTCTTGGCTGAGTGCACCCCATTAAGCTAGGGGAGCTGGAACAGGATAGTGGATTTGGGGGTTCTTGGTATAGGATTGGAGGGATAGGGGAGCTCTGCATAGGAGACTACTTGATACCTCCCGCAGCCCCTGACTTCCCTTTTTCTTTACATGGGTATCATCTTTGCTCTGGGGTGGGGGGCTAAAGATTAATGCCCTGCTCCCCACCCCCTCACTGCATAGCCCATCAGGGGTGGCTCCCAGCCCCATTCACCACTGTTCTAAATGCGTTCCAGCAAAGGGAATTCCTCTAAAATAGACCAAGGTGGGGTGGGGAGGAAAGGGTTAATGTAAAGCTGTCTGGATTTTTAGTGTATTTATTTGTGGGGCTCCTGGGCTATTGTGACTGGTTCCTAAGCCCAGCTGGGGGCTGAGCCCCATAGGGAATCATAGGCTACACACAGGGACAACGGAGCATGCCAGTTTGCCTGGAGACTCGGAGCCCAGGATCCCTGAGTTCCAGATCCAATTCTTGCCCCTGCAGCCTGGAGCTGCTGAAGGGGAGGACCCCGAGTGTTGCTGGGGCTGTGCCTCTGCTGCAAATACGCACATCCAAGCCAAATTACTGGCTGGGCTCTAAGGGGTTACATAGTCCCTTTCTCCCCACCCTTAAATAAGATGTGGCTGAGAACTAGGACTCCTGAATATTATTCTGGACTCAGGGAAGGCACTAAGAGCTAGTCACATCACTCTGTGCCTCAGTTTCCCCGTGTAAGCAATCCACATTTGTAAAGCGCCTCTGAATCCCTGAGTGAGAGGCACTGAAATACTATAATCTTGTGCCCTGGATAAAGGGCTTCTCTCCCTCAGTCCCTCTTCAGCCTGCCAGCCAGTCTTCATCACTACCCCAGGCCTGGCACATCCCCTCCTGGCAGTGTCCTGGTGAACAGCCTGCTGCAGCGCACACAAAAGGGAAAGAAACCTCTTGTGTTAACACTTGAGTGCGTGAAAGGTTAATTTCTCCACTTCACTGGAACCTCCTTTGTGTCTCCCCTAGATTCTTCTTTCCCTTTAGGGCTTCCAAGCTGTCATTTTGGTTAGCCCTGCCCCCTTCTGAGCACACACCTTGGACCTTCAATGTCAAAGGAATGACTCCTCTCACAGGCACCAGTAGCCATGGCCCAGCCCTTAGCAGGTTGTGATGTGCTACTGGAAGAGAGCAAGTTCCAGAGTGACAGATGTTAGTCTAGTAAAGCAAAGACTAACAGATTTATTTATCACATGAGCTTTTGTGGGAGCAAATCCCACTTCGTCATGCTTTGAAAAGGGGGAACTTACAGAATGGGGTGAAACTAAATGCAGGGGAGTGTAAGACATGGGATCAGGTCATACTGCAACAGCAAGTTGAAGAGAGCAAGGGCAGCTCCATTGGCAGGTCTAGGTTTGGTTCCCTGCTGTGCCGCAGGTTTGCTTTGTGATCAAGAACATGCCCCTTAGCCTCTCTGTGCCTTGGTTTCCCCATCTACAGTGGAGACATTAGTACTGCCTTGCCCTCCACAGGGCATGAAGATGCATTCATTAGGTGTTATGAAATGCCCAGGTACCTGGTGATGTGTGCCATAGAAATCCCCTTGAGAGAGAGGTCCAGTGGCATTTGTTTTTGCTTTAGCTTTATTTTGCGAGTGGAGTTAGGGTGACTTTAATTTACTGGCTGCTCTTTTCAATTTTATTTTTGTTTTTCAATAAAAGTTATGATGTAGATTTTTTACATGGATTTGTCTCAGCTCTTTGTGTTTAACTCTCCATTTGCTACTGGGAGCAAATGACAAGTGACTGGAATGCCGGGAAGCAAGTGCCAGAACTGGGAAGCCACAGGTAGGTGCTCAGGTAATCTGGGGGAGACTGCCCTATCCCATAGGGTGTGGGTTTAGGGTGCCACCCTGGAAATACAGCTACTGATTTTACCTAAGCTACTGCAGAGGGGTGTATGTGTCAGGTCAACTCTAACTGGTGCCATAAGTCAAGCTATCTACATGGCTCCCTGGACCCACAGCCCCAACACTGACTAATCAAACCTCATCTTCAGGATGTCAGCTGAGCACCTGCAGATGTCAGGAGGGGAATTTGTTCTCTGATGCCTAAATTTCCATCCTGAAGCATCAGAGCTGATAGATGCTGGGCTGGTGTCTTGGACTTGGTTCACGCTAAGGCTGGTCTACACTAGAAAATTAGCTTGACCCAGCTGTGTCACTCATGAGTGTGAATGACCTAGCACTTTAAGTTGACCTGTGTCCCTCTATGGACTGCTAGGAAACATTCTGTTTTCCTCGCTGCCACCTCTTAGGGAAGTGGGGAATGGCTACTGCAATTGTAGGTGTAGGGAAGTGTTGCAAAGGTTCTCCTGGAGAATTTTAAGTATGTTTGGAGCCTTAAAGCTTGTACCAACACAACATACCTCTAGTGACACAGGCATGTCAAGAAGGCACCCAGGGCAGACATGACTGCCTTCAGATGAATGCTGTGGGCATAGCTATCATAGGGCCCGGAGGTTGTGTTCCATGCTAGGGGACTGTGCTGTCATGCTGTGTTGTGTGGCTATAAACTCTCATGTGCACAGGGTCCAGTTCAGACTGGTTGGGACCTTGGAGGTTTTTGCTCTTCTCTGCAGCATAGGATGCAGGTTGCCTGCTGGGATCATCTGGGCATGGCATCAGTTCCCTACTGCTACAGTAGTGGCCCCTTGCTCTCTTCTGTTGACTGCCTTGGAAGGTTGGTCTGTAATGATTTAGTCTAAACTAAATTAGTTGCTCTTAATACAGTGGTAACTGGGTGACACCGGTTTGTGGAAGTCAGAGCAGATGATCTGTCCTTAAATGCTATGAAAACCATGTGCCCCCCTGAGCCAGCATCACTCAGCATTTCTCTCCAAGACTTCAGACTCACTTGTGCACAAAGGAAAAGAACATGGAAGACTGGAATAACCCCGCCTGCCTTAACAATACTTCAGCTCTGTGAGATGACATACATAGGCTCTCAAAGACTGAGCAGAAAATATCTTGCATAAGTGCTATTTTTTTTTTTTTTACACCTTAATTTCCCTTGTTCTGAAAAATGAAGAAATCCCCAAACCAGCATTTCTAAGGGCCTGCTCAGCCTATTGAAGAATGAATGGCTGCAGATAGTATATGCAGATAGGAAGTATTAATGAATGCCATTGACCAAGGTGCTGGGAAGACCTGAGGAAATATGGTATGTAGTTCTGGCTATTCACGTTCAGGAAAGAAGAATCCAAACTGGCCCAGGTTCAGCAGAGGGCTCCTAGGTTGGTCAGGGGAACAGTGAGCCCATCTTAAGAGACTTACACAGCTGGGCTTGTTTGACCTGGCAAGGTGAAGGCTGAGAGGGGACCTGGTTTTTTAAATACAGTGGGGGAACCCTGGAGGGAGAAGAGCTGTTGCAGCTAAAAGACAATGCTGGCCCAAGAACAAATGGGGATAAACTGGGCAGGAATCAGATGAAACTGACAATGAGAAGGTTTGTGCCCCAGAGAGGAGGGAGGGAGGTTCTGGAACAGCATCCCCATAATTGGAGCAAACAGTGGAGTGGGCTAAGTTTTGGCTCAGGCTTCTTGGATGTCAGGGGCTTCTCTCTACCAAGGAAGCCCCCTCCAGGCCTGGAGAGCTTTGTGGAGCAGTTACCACCTTGTCAATCCAAGTTGTGTAGGGTTAAGGTGATTGGGTCTGGCCCTTGAAAAGGCTGAAAGTGGCCCCTTAACACAGTTAACTAGTCTGCTTTTTCACTGTGGCTTTGAGACTGGGTGGATGTGCCCCACCCATGTCTCTGCAGTCAGCTCTGCTAGCCACATGTACAGGATTGCAGCTCATTGGCCACTCTCCCCACTACGCTGGAAGGGAAGTATCTGCTGAAAGAGGCTGGCAACCTGCAGGTGATAGACTGCTGCAGCCATATTTCAGTACAGCCAATACAAGGCCACCCGTTGAGGAACAAAGGGTTGGGCCAGGGGTGGCCAAACTTATGGAACTCAAGAGCCACACAAGTTGATTATTAAACCTTCAAGAGCCTCACTGATGCATATAGCCATATACTTTTACTTACTAAATTGATTTGCTGATGCTCTTCTGCGAGCCACCCTTTTTCATTCAAGAGCCACATGCAGCTCCCAAGCTGCAGTTTGGCCACACCTGGGTTAGGCTGTGCCGACAGAGCAGGGACTGTATGCTGGGGAGCAGTGACTCTGGACAGGATTTAAGTTCCAAAGGGGTAGTTGTTGGTCTAGCTTAGCAAAACAAACAAGGAGTCCTGTGGCACTTAAAGACTAACAAATTTATTTATTTATGAACTTTCATCCAACAAATACATTTGTTAGTCTTTAGTGCCACAGGACTCCTTGTTTGTTCTGTTGAACAGGATTTGGGGCCATAGTGGATGAACAACTGACTATGAGCATTCAGCACTGTGCTTGGCAAAAAGGACTAAGGTGACCCATGGATGTATGAACAAATGAGTAGGGGGGATTTTACCTCTGCTTCATAGGGCACTGGACAGACTCAGCACTGGGCTTGTGTGTCCAGTCCTGGTGCCGCTGCTTTAACAAGGATGTTGGAAAACTGGAGAGAGTGCAGAGAAAAGTCAAAATGCAGCAGAGAGAAAGACCTAAAAAACTCCATGCATTGACTGTAACCTGCCCTCCACCCCCCCGCAAAAAGAAGATTGAGAGAGGACCTGATTACATTGTGTAAGTACCTGCATGTGGACCAAATGTAAAGTGGGTCTTTGATCTAACAATGTTCTGGGGCCATGTTTTTAAAAAGTTGTTGAAAAACTGGAGAGGGTGCAAAGAATAACTACAAAAGTGATTTGAAGGCTGGAAAAAAAAAAACCTTAGTGAGAGACTTGAAAAGCTGAGTTCATTTAGCTTCTCAAAGAAAATAACAAGAGGTGACTTGATCTTGGTGTCTAACTGGATACTAAAGGGTCTTTAATCTAGCAGAGAATGGTAGAACAAGAAGCAAGGAGTGGATGGATAGTAAGGCAAACTGTCATATTGCCTTTTTATAAATCCATGGTTGTCAATATTTAATGTAAAGACTGCATTCAGATCTAGTCACCTCATCTCAGAAAAGATGTACTGGAATTGAAAAAGGTACAGAATAGGGTTACAGAATGGTTGGGGGTCATAGAACAGCTCCCATATGAAGAGAGATTAATAAGACTGGGACTTTTCAGCTTGGAAGAGAGAAGACTAAGCGGGGATATGATAAAGGTCTATAAAATCATGACTGGTGTGGAAAAAGTAAAGAAGAAAGTATTATTTACTCATAACACAAGTACTGGAGGGGGGTCACCAAATTAAACTAATAGGCAGCCCATAGAAAATTAACAAGAGGAAGTATCTTTTCACATAATGCACAATCAACCTGTGGAACTTCTGGCCAGAGGATGTGGTGGAGTCCAAGACTATAACAGGGTACAAAAAAGAATGAGAGGGATTCATGAAGGATAGGTCCATCAATGGCAATTAGCAAGATGAGCAGGGATGCAAAACTGCTCTGATGCAGCCCTATGCTGTTTGCTAGAGGATGGGAATGGCCAACAGGATGGATCACTTGATGATTATGTGTTCTGTTCATTCCCTCTGAAGCACCAGGTGTTGGCTGGTGGAAGGAGTCAGATACTGGGTTAGATGGACCATTGGTCTGACCAACATAGCTGTTCTTATGTTCTTAAGTCATGTTCATGAATTGAAGCCAGACATGTGCCAAGGAGAAATAAGGCACCAGTTTTTAACAGAGCTGGTTAACCATTGGAATAAATTGCCAAGAGAAGTGATGGGTCTTCTGCAGGTCTTTAAACCTAAACTGGCTGCCTTTTGGGAAGATGCTTTGTTTAAGCAAACCCAAGCGACAGGGCTCAGCACATGCCAATGCCTGTCTCTGGCTGGTGTTATACAGCAGGCTGTCAGACTAGATCTGCTGGCCTTAAATTCTATGACTGTGTGTATGAAGCCAGGGGCAATGCTACACCTAAATGTTAGGGGGGACCCCAGCCCCCACCAGCTGCTGGGGCCCTGATCCATGACCCCCCCAGTGGCCCCCTGAGCCCTTCCCAACCCCTGGTCCTGCCACTGGCCCTTGCTACCCCAGGCTGACCCCCTCCCCCGCATGCTTTCCCTGCTGGGTCGCGTGCCTGCTACTGAACTCCCTCCCCAGATCCCTTACGTGGCTGCTTGGAGGAGACGGGCTGTGCAGAGCAGGGTTAGGCCAGGGCAGGAGTTTTAAAAACTCACAGCTCCCTCCCTCAGTTTTTCCATGGGTCAAGAAAGAGGGGACACTTTGTGAAGCACTCTGCAGCTGAAGGCCCACCAGCTCTGCACTGAGGCCCACTTGTACTTAAATTGCCTCTGCTTCAAGGGGCCTGAAGCACAGCTGGTATGTGAGTGCTCTACTGTGCAGTGGCTGCCTTTGAAACTTGGACACTAATCATTCAGTCCAGACTAATGACAGCCCTAAATTCCACATTTGCTTTCCCAAACCAGTGCCCCAGACTGACCCTTTCATCCATGCAACCCTCACTGGGAAACCAGTCCTGAGGGGGGTTTGGGATTTTTAGGGTTCCCCCAGGGGCTGGATTCTACCCCCAACCCTGGTATCAGCAGGCACATCCATCCCATGCGGGGGTCTCCCATTCTACTCCCCTGTCATCTGCATTCATCTAAGCAGCAGTTGTTGGCTGCCCTGCCTGCACCCCACAAAACCCTTGCTTGCCCACATCAGAGCCCTAACGCTGGTTTTTGCTGGTGCCATGAAAGCTGCCCTTCAATAGAGCTGCTCTATTGAGCCACTCTGCACTGCCTGGGGCTTTACCCCATTGGCCCCATGGTAGTTATGGCTCTGGCCCTCATATTCCTGGAATGGTTTCTTGGGGAGTCTAATATAGTTCCCAGCCCCCCATCCAGTAGATACCCCCCATTCAACCTAACCTGCATTATCAGGGTTCCAATCTGTTGTTTCACATGTCCACATCCGCCTGCCGAGCCCTGATACTCAGAGGGAATTTTACTGCACTGCATCTCCAGCCTTACCCTGGATGGTGGGAGCTGGTGGGTTGACAGACTTTACTGGAGAGTACTGCCCGCCTTAAACACTCGGCCTGCAGGCCACAAGCAGCCCCTAAAGCTATTTCTGATCATCACGTATCTTTGCAATATTGTTGAATAAAAGGGTTTCAGTGATGCAGCCCTTGGGCTAACTTACTAGTCCTCATACTTCCCTCTACTAGTCCTCGTGCAGCCCTCCTGGTGATTTGAATGTGAAACCCTTGCTCTACTACATGGCTGGAGGAGAATGTGATTCCGCTTAAAAACCACACACACTGCTCCCTGCCTCCCGCTGCTTTTCTGTCAGCAGCATCAGCTCAGTACCTGCTACCCTGAGACCCGCACTGTAACCCTCCTAAAAAGTCAAGCCGACGAGGGTGGGATTCGAACCCACGCGTGCAGAGCACAATGGATTAGCAGTCCATCGCCTTAACCACTCGGCCACCTCGTCTCCCACAGGCCACTTCCTGCCTTCCCATTCACACTTCTGTGCGCGCGCCCCGGCAGCACTACAGAAGCCTCGGAGCGCAGGGGCGCGAGCCCCACCCCGCGCGCCGCGCTTTGCGCACACCCGCCCCTCACCTGGCCCGGCCGGCTGCAAGGGCGGGGGGCGGGAGCCATGGCCGGGGCTCGCCGCGAGCCGGTGGGCGGGGCTGCAGTGGCTCCTCCCCCCGGGCAGGGGGCGCGCTGCCTGCCATTAGCCGGCCGCATGGCGGGCCTGGGCGCCGGAGCCGGAGCCAGCCTGGGCGCCGCGTGGCGGGGCTGAGCCGCGAGCCGCCGCTCCGGCATGCAGGGCCCCGCCCGCTGCTCCTTCTTCAAGGTGCTGCTGTGGGCGCTGGCGCTGGCCGCCCTGCTGCAGCTGCTCTACCTGTCGCTGCTGTCCGGGCTGCACGGGCGCCAGCAGCGCTCCCGCTACTCGCAGCTCTTCGGGGGGCACCGGCCCGAGGCGCCCGGCCGGCCCGGCGAGCAGCAGAAGGAGCAGCTCAAGCGCGCCCTGGCCAGCGGCGGGCGGCTGGATGCCAGCGGGCGGTACCGGATCTACAGGGACATGCTGGGAGCCCCGGAGCGGGCCGGCCGCGGGCCCGACCTGGTGCTCGCCACCCACACCAGCCTGAGCAACCTGCACCAGCTGCAGGAGCTGGTGGGGCGCTGGCGGGGCCCGGTGTCCGTGGCGCTCTTCGCGCCGGGCCCCGCCGAGGTGCGGCTGGCCACGCTGATGCTCTACGCCCTGGGAGCCCTGTGCGGGCCCGTGCGCCAGCTGGTGAGCGCCCACCTGGTGTGCCACTCTGGGGACCTGGCCGCCTTCCCCGAGCTGGAGGACCGGGCGGAGTTTGCCAGGCTCAAGGCCTGCGGAGATGTCTTTGCCAAGCTGGCGCGGGCCGGGGTGGGCTGGCGTAACTATGCCCTGGGCGCCAACGCCTCGTACCCCAACAACCTGCTGCGCAACGTGGCGCGGGAGGCGGCTGGTGGGCGCTACACCCTCGTGCTGGATGTGGACATGCTGCCCAGCGAGGGGATGCGTGAGGACTTCCTGGCACTGGCGGCGACCTTGGGTGGCGAGGGGCTGCCGGGCGTCTTCGTGGTGCCCGCCTTCGAGATCCGGCACACCCGGCGCCTCCCAGGTGCCAAGGCCGAGCTGCTGCAGCTGTACCAGGTGGGGGAGGTCCGTCCGTTCTATGAGGAGCTCTGCCCGCGCTGCCAGGCCCCCACCAACTATTCACGCTGGCTGAACCTGCTGCCGAGCACGACCCTGAACGTCGCCTACACTGTGGAGTGGAGGGACCCCTGGGAGCCCTTCTACATCAGTGCCAACTCTGTGCCACCCTATGATGAGAGATTCAAGCAGTATGGGTTCAACCGTATCAGCCAGGTACCTGTCTCTCTCAGCAGGGGCAGACATTTGTGTCATGGGAGCCGCAGCCGGAAGCACACCCAGCCATCCAAAGACGTGGAGTAGAGCAGGGGTCTCAAAAACACGTGGCCTGCGGGCAACATGCGGCCCCTAAAGTTATTTGCTGCGGCCCATGACTACACTACCACTACCTATGTTTATAACATCATTGCATGAAAAGGTTTCAGTGGTGGGGCCCTGAGGCTAACATACTAGTCCTCAGGAGACCCCTGGAGTAGGGTGTCCTCGACCTGTGGGTGAAACGTGTCTGGGCAGTCTCAGCTCGGTGTTCTGATTACAGGGCTGACTCAGGCTACGATTATTGATCCTCACAGAGGGCACTTTGGAATGGTCCAGTGCGATGCATGGGCGGGGAGGTGTCGCTATTTTCTTCCCCTTAAAGAGGTTCTGGCTCTGATGCAGGCATGGGTAAGGGGACTGAGTGGCTGAGGAGGAGAGACAGCACAATGAGAGGTGACTGGATGCTGCAGGGAGCTGGGTGGGACCTCAGAGGTGCACTCACAGTCAGTGTTGCCCAGTGCTCAGGGCTGCACTAACGGGTGCTGTACACCCTGAAGTGGCATCTGTTGGATGAGCTGTAAAATGGGCCTTGGCCCCTTGTGCTCACTAAAGACCATTTGTCACTTTTCCTGCAGTCACTATACAGTGGAGAATTTCCACTACCTATACCAGGCGTGGCCAAACTGTGGCTCGGGAGCCGCATGTGGCTCTTGAATGAAAAAGTGTGACTTGCGGAAGAATGTCAGCAAATCAATTTAGTAGGTAAAAGTATATGACTAGATGCCTCAGCATGGCTCTTGAAGGTTTAATAATCAGCTTGTGTGGCTCTTGGGTTCCATGTGTTTGGCCACCCCTGACCTATACTAAACAGCAATGTTCTGTGAAACGGTCTCAGTATCCTATGCTGCATCTGAGTACTGGACGAGGGGTGCCTGTGTAAAACAGCTCCTGTGCCCCACCCCAGAGCCAGCTACATCCCAGCATTTGGCTGGGAATTCCTGTATGAACAGGCCCCACAGCCCGCTCTAGAGGTGGCCGCATCTCAGCCCTTGATGTAAGTGTGTGTGGGATACTTCAGAGTCTGGGGATGGGACTTACCCTGGTCTCTTTGTACAGATCTCCTGTCTCCTTTCACAGGCATGTGAGCTCCATGTGGCCGGGTACAGTTTCTCAGTGCTGAACAATGCTTTCCTGGTGCACAAGGGCTTCAAGGTGCCGAGTGAGTTTCACGCACAGAAAGATGCTGAGAACCAGCGCAATAAGGTGCTCTTCCGCCAGTTCAAACAGGAGCTGAAGCTGAAGTATCCTGGCTCCCTCCGCCGGTGCTGATGACCATGCTGTCTCTAGCACTGCTCCTCAGAGCTGCCTTCCCCGTGACCGTTTGTCTGTAGGTTTCGTGTCATAGTGATGGGTTTTTTGGGGGGGGGTGGCGCAGCTCGGTTTGAGCCTATAGCCCCCCATCGTTCCATTGAGTCATTAACCCCAGCTTGATATTTATAGTTAGGCAGGAATCTTTCCAGCCACATTATCCTAGGTTCCTCACATGCCCTTGCCTGTTACTGGGGTCATGGATTCCTATATCCCAGTCCCCTGGTGTATTTAGTCCATTTCCCGTTGAGCAGCTGGCTGTAAGATGGGAGGACTTCCCCCCAAGATATGCTGCCTGTATGGGCAGAGGTCAGCTGCTTCCTTCAACTGCAGCTTCTTTATGATTCTTTCCTTCCTTGAGCAGGGAGAAAGGGGTGGTCCTGGACTTGGCAGCCCCCTCACCCCTTCTTTAGGTGGCTGTGAGGAAGAAGCCTAGTATAGGGATTAAAGAAGGTGAATTGGGAGTCAGGATTTCTGGGTCTTTCCCTAGATACTCTCCTGAGTGGGGAGTAGGCTCTCGGGGTTAAAGAATGAGGGGCTGGGAGTCAGGACTCCTTGTTCTGTTCCCAGCTTTCTCACTGATTGTCTGTTTGCCCTTCATTGGAGCCCCACCCCTTTCTACAACTCATTTTCCCCTCTGCACAATGGGAATAACTGCACTGACCTACCTCCTGAGGGCAGGGGGCATGAAGCTTAATTTATGAAGATGCTCGATGCTGCTTGGATGGGGTTGGCAGAGTGCTCTTGCCCCGTAGCACTTTGAGAAATGGCCTGGTAGTCAGTCCTTCTGAGTTTGAGTCTTAGGTTGAAACAATAAAGTATTATGGAGGCAAGGGTTGTTGTCTCCTCAACAAGGGTTGCTGTGTCCTGCTGTGGGTCCTTTCTGTGGCTCAAGGGGAAGTGCCTGGAATTATCTGTCCCACTTTCTGAAAGTGGCACTGCTGGGTGGTGCTGTCTCCTCAGTGTGCCAAAGCAGGATTGCCCCCTGCCAGTGTACTCCATATCCTGCTCATGGTGGGGAGAAGGGAGCTGAGAGTCACCGGGCCCTGTCTTCCTTGCAGGGTTCTGAGTGATGTGGCCGGTTTCATGGCAACACTGCACTTGGCCACCATGGCAAGGCAGAAGGACGCTGTTAGGCCAACATGGGGAGTTGGTGACAAGTGTCATGGCAACCCTGTGATAGGGTGCCAGGTGCACAGCAATAGTGTAGTGAAGCTGCAGCAGGTTGTGAGGCCAGTGCTATGACTGGGTTCCCTAGTGGTGCCATGGCAACAACACAACTGGGTACTATGCTGATGTGTCACAAGGCTTGGTGCCATGGCAACACCAGCTCAGGGATCCTTAGCCCAGCCTGGGGTGAAGGTAAGTTCTGGGGTGGGCCTCCTGGTAAGGAAGCATGGCTCATCCTCCACCATCCCATAAAGCTCAGCGTAGTGGGCGCTGGGAACCATAGAGGTGACGGCGCGCTGGTAAGTGGTCTCTGATTGGCTGGCAGGGGAGGGGGCGGGCCAGTAGGTTTGGGGCTTCCGGGTACGGAGAAGAGAAGCGGCTACGGGAGGGAGGCCGCCGGCCTGGGCTCCCCGAGGTATGTGGGGCTTGGAGCAGCGGGAGACGGATTCATCCCAGCTTCCCCTTCAAAGGGTGCTGCGTGGTGCATTCCCCACTGAGATCAGTGGACGTTAGGCTAGAGCAGCGCGGCTCAAGGGGAGAATTCGCTTCCTCCCCTACTCCTGGACTTTGTTGGTTCCATCCCTGTTAAGATCAAGGGGGGGAGGCAGGCTGGACCATTGCAAACCCGGGGGGAAAGTTTACGGTAGCGGCCGGGGCAGACCACTGGAGAACGCGGGGAGGGTGGGTAGTGTCTGTGTTCTGAGCGCTCGACGTTCCATTTCGGGAAACTCATCGGCGAGTTCACACCTTTGTAGTGCCATATTACCCCTACAGTGGAATCCTGAATAGTACCTTCCAAAGCAAACTCAAGGGGACTGGGAGAGACTAAGACGTCTCCTGGGGAGGAGGGGAATTGTGCCTTCCTGTTATGGGGAGGGCGTTCAGTGGTATCTTCCTCTACGCGGGAATGGAGCGGGTTATGTCAAAACTGGAGAAATTGTTCCGGTGTAGAGCGTTGGCATGTTCCTCAGTGTGCCCAAGAGAGCAGAGGATGGGATATGCCATTTCCCGGGGGGGGGCTGTTCCCATTGCGCAATACATGCACCACCAATGCACCCAGCAGAAGGCTGGGGGGAAGCCAGGACTCCTGGGTTCTGTTGCTGTGGCTGCCTGCATCAGAGTCCTGCTCCCTCTGTGTGGGGCTCAGGTGCCCCCTGGGCCTGAGCTGGTGCCTGGTGTTGGAAGTCAGGTTACTGCTTAGTGAGGTAGGACCTCCGTGTTCTGCCCCCCAGGTAGGCTCATGGCAGCAGAGCACTGGGGTCACTGTGCCATCTCCAATGAGGCCAGCACACATCTCTGCAGAGTGCTATCATGTGTCACAACACCCTTGCAACAGCACCTACCAGCCTGATAGCACCTCATTCCCTGACAGAGCAACTGTGTGGCTTTGCAGGGCTCCCCCTGTGATTGCACATGGCAGTTCAGTGAGAAGTGCAAAACTTATCACCTCTGGTCTGGCAGGCTGTGGGTTTGAGGGGAAATAATACACAGGGCCTTTCTCTTCTAGGAGGCACTGGCTCCAGCCCTGCCTCATGTGTTCAGGACCCACATGTGGAACAAGTTGTTAGGGCTCAGTGTTGTTCCTTGTAGCTTTTTATTTTTCCTTTTGAACTTAGGGATACTGTATTATAGGGGTCTCAAACTCAGCACCACGAGGGCCACATGAGGACTCATACAGGGCTGCATGAGGACTAGTATGTTAGTCTGAGGGTGGCACCACTGGAACCTTTTCATATAATGACATTGCACATGCTGGTAACAATAGTGTTGTTGCAGGCCACAGGAAATCGCCTGAGGGGCCACTTGCAGCCCACAGGCCATGTGTTTGAAACCCCTGCTGTATTATATAACTGTGAGTAATGCTCTGGTGGCTACAGTCTCAAACTCAACAGAGTTACCTCTGCCACATGTTTCAGGTCTAGAGCTTCTAAGAACACACACAGACCAAGGAAGCAAAACATTCAGTCACAGGAGCAATGCCTAGTCTTAGTTATCAATAAAGTTATGACTTGCCAAGCATAGATCTGTCCATGCACAAATTATAGGTACAGTCACACTCATCCTCGGAGATAGGGTTAGGGTCTGATGGCTCCCTTGTGGACTGATAATCAGTAGAGGGATGGCTTTTGCTGAAGTTTTCTCATAAGGAGCTCAGTTTTCCTACTCTGGGCACCCTCTTTTGATGTGATTCTGACCATAGGTCAGACCCTGCACATGTGTAGGAAACTGTCAGTCGTCTTTTTCCTTATCAGTATTGTATCCCTGAAGAATATTGGGGCATCTGCTTTCCATATGTTGTGTAATTCCTTTTATTCTCATCACCATTGATGAACAACCTGTATTCTGTGATTAAAGTATGTGTTAGAAAAAAAAAGTGCCTCTAGAACATTTTGTAATTTAAAATTAATCTTACAGCTAATTTTTTGCAATATCACCCCTTGCCACATCATTTCCTATACTCTGTGGCAGCGAGTTGTTCTTTGGTTACTTATTTACGTCATCATTTCAAAACTCTAAGGCCTAAAATGGCTAAGCTAAAATCTTACAGGTCTCAGTTTGTAGGCGGTGTGTTTCAGCCCCAGTTATGTTGCTACCTAATATGTATTTAGCCCTTATAACAACAGATCAATCTTTTACTTCTCTAATTCTAACAAACTGTAAATGCATGATAAAATCCAAAGTCATTGGCTACATCCCAGCAGGGAAGGCGGCTGGCTACTTCCTTGGGAAACTTTGGGGATCAATGGGCTTTGGAGACTGGAATCCACTAGATGGGATTGCCCTGGGGCAGAGAGATGCACAGTGGCAGCGGATGGTGTTTGGGGTAGAGCTGTCCCTTTCCAAACCCATGCTCTAGGCACACAGGTGTCCCATGGGTTAGGGGACAGCTATCCCTGTCCAGAGCTCCTTGCCCTGTATGTGATGGAGGAGGGCAGTGGGAGGTTGCAGTGAAGTAGAATCTTCCCAAATCACCTGGCTCTAACCCCTGCCATTGATCACCCAGCAAGCCCATGCCGGTGCACCCGGTGCCCAAGGAGGCTGAGGAGATGGAGGGGGATGGGGACTCGGCACCTGAGCTGAATGGCAAAGAGGAGGAGAGCGAGGAGGAGCATAGTGCCAGCCCTTCTGAGTCAGAGGAAGAAAGCTCAGGTATTGGGGTGTGGAAAGAGGTATGGGGAGGGGCTTGGCCTTTCATTATAGGGTGGTACTGGGGGTGCCCTTGCTTCCTGGGGAAGAGCCATGGCCCAGCTAGGCCAGTGTATCTCCCTGGACTCCTGGGTTCTGTTCTCAGCTTTGGGAGGAGAGTGGGGGTTAGAACAGAACGGGGCTGTGAACCAGGACTCCTCTATTCTATTCTCTGGTGTAACCCTAGCCCCTGGGTCAGTGTCCTGGCTCTGTGTGCCTCAGCTCCCCGGGTGATCGGTGAGTGGTGCTGTGCCCATGGGTGAGCCTGTGCTGTGCCCTACAGAGATGGATGAGGAGGACTGCGAGCGGCGGCGCAGCGAGTGCCTGGATGAAATGTGTGACCTGGAGAAGCAGTTCTCTGAGCTCAAGGAAAAGTGAGTCCTCTGGTGGTTTCCCCACCTCCTCCCCTCAGAGGTTCCCGGATCTCAGTGCCAGGCAAGGGAGCCTAGAATAAACTGCCCTTGAACCCCGCTGCAGAGATAGCCAGCACTGAGATGCAGTCAACGCAGTGGGCTGGATGGATTTAGGTGGGTAGTTTTGTGTGGGCTGCGTGGGACTGTTGGGGTAGGCAGAGTGGGAGCATGTTAGGCTGGGTTGTGTGGAGTGGGAGGGGGGGCCTGATGCAGACTGGGTGGGGTGGACAGGGCCGTGCTCAGCCTGTGTTGGTGCATCCTGCAGGCTATTCAAGGAGCGGCTGAACCAAGTGAAGGCCAAGCTGGAGGATGTGGCATCAGGGCGGGCAGTTGAGTACCTGGACCCCTTGGGGGTCCTGCAGAACAACATGAAGATCCGCATCGAGGTGGCTGGTGAGCTCATGGCCCTGTCCACGTGTTAGCTGCAATCTGCTGCCTCACAGGGGAGTGGTCCCCCCCCATTCCACCTGCTGTGAGGAATTGGGGTGCCAGGGCTCAGTGCCGAGGCAGATGTGGGGGAGAGTGGGTGTGTCCCCCTGGGCTGCCTTGGGTCCAGGGTCACCTCAAGGGGCAGTGACCAGCTCTACAGGAGCAGTGGGGCTTAGAGGCTCAGGAGCTGGGGGCGGTAGGGCTTAGGAGTGAAGAGGGGAGGTGGGAAGGAATGATGGGGCCCCACTCCAGTGTGTCTGCAGAAGTTGGGGGAGGGAAGGGTCCCAGAGAAGGAAGGATAGACAGCAAGGTGAGGGGGCCTGTGGGAGAGCAAATAGGGGTGGGGGTTCAGGAGAGGAATGGGGGAAACAGGTCCGTGGGGTGGGAATTCAGAGAGGGAAAATGCCAGTGGGCAGGCCCTCAGGGGTGTATGGGGCACAGGGGTAGAGAGGTTTGGGTGGATGGGAGCACATGGCCAGGCCCAGGGAAAGGTCCAGGCCTGTGGAAAGAAGGGATGAAGCCCGGGGGTCAGGAGTTTTGTAGGGTGAGGGAGAATAGTGCAGGTGGGCTGGTAGGACCGAGTTTGGTTGTGGTAGAAGGACAGGGCTGTGGGAGATTTGGAGTTAGCCAGGGCAGGGATCTCTCAGGGGTGCTGGTCAGGGAGGCTGGATTGTGGTTTGCATGGGGTCGGAAGGGCTGGTGGCTGAGCTGGCATGACTGGCCCCGTCTCTGCAGGCATCTACAAGGGGCTGTGCCTGGAGGTGGTCAGGAACAAGCATGAATGTGAACTGCAGGGAGCGCGCCAGCACTTGGAGGTGAGGGCCCCATGGAGCCACTCCACCCTCCCAGCTCCCCAGGGTCCCCTTAGACCTTGATCCCTTTGCTGAGGTCCTCCCAGGCCCCCATCATCCCCTTCCAGCCCCACCCAGGAGGAGGCCCCTGTATAATCCCCTGGATCTTGCCCCTGTGGTGCTTCACGTACTGCCCTGCTCCTGTATACCCTCCACCCAGTAGCCTGAGGGCCCAAGCATACTGCCCCACAAGGCCTGAGTTCTCAGCCCCCCAGTCCCAGATACCACATCCTGTCTGAACCCTGTGGCCAGCTTCTGTGCCCCCATCATTCCTGGGGAGGAGTGGTGGGTGATGCCAACCATGGCAGAGGCGGTGGGAGGAGAAGCAGGAATAGGACCAGCCGTGCCGGGGGACCCTAGTGGATGTGAGACTGGGAGCCCACAGCCTACAGATCAGGTCTGGCTGTGTCCCCAGGCTCTTCGCCCTGGGGCTGTGCAGGTGGGTCCATCGTTGCTGCTCCCCATGCCCTCATCTTATCCCACAGAGTGAGAAGTTACTGCTGTATGACAACATGCAGAGTGAGTTACTGGAGCGTATCCAGCGCCTGGAGGATGATCGGCAGAGCACTGACATCACCTCAGGTCAGTGAACCATGGGGCTGCCCTGACTCCCCCTGCTGCTACTCCAGGGCTCCTCCCCCAACTGCCGTTCTCCAGTGTCTCTGCCTCCAATCATCCAGGGCACCTCTCACTTCAGAGCCCCCTGTGGGCCTCTCCTCTAGCACCAGTGTCACACCCCCCACCATGTCCTTGATACAAATGTGCTGTGTCCAGGGTCCCTGCGCCTCATGGATCGGACCAATGGGGCCATCCTGCCCAGTATCCTAGTGTTCCCATTTTCTAGCTGTTTGTTTGCTCCATGTGTGGGGCAAGTTTGCTGGGTCTCAGCCCAGTCCCTCATGGGGCAGTATCCCCACCCCTTCCATTCCTGTCCCCTGTGGGTGCTGACCTCCTGCTGCAGTGGCAGCCCCAATGGGGAGGGAGCTGAATTAGCCCCAGGGACTGAGTTCCCATTGACCACCAGAGGAGTCCCTGTGGGGCAGGGAGAGGGGGAAAGGGTGTGGCTGCCCTGTGGGTGGTGCTGTGCTCTGACCCTTGTCCTTCCCTCCTGGGTTAGAGTGGTGGGACGACAAACTGCATCCCAAGAACAGCCTCAAGAAGTGGGATCCATTCCGGCCCGCCAAGAGGAAGAAAGCTCCGCTTGTGTCTGATATCCTTACGCTGGTATCCCCCTGTCTCCAGCCAGCCCTGCGGCATCATCTCGCCCTGCTGTGCTCAGAGCAGGGACCATGCTAGTGACCACCCCATTCCCCCCTGCTGGTCACCCTGGTACCTCTTCTCCTTGCCCAGGTATCTCTTTCTCACTGCCCAGGGCAGTGACCCTGCTGCTGCTCCCTTGGCCCACTGGCTAGGTTGGCATCTTTTTCCTTCAGGACAGGCCTGGGCCTCTCCTGCCAGGAGTCCAATCACTCGTGGCCTGGCCCTTCTAGTCCCCACGGCAGTGTGGGGGAAGGGGAAGCTGGGATGCCTGGCTCAGGGGCTCCTGTCTCTGCAGTGCCCTGTGGCAGGGAGTCCTGTTGGCTCCTGGCTGGCTGCCCCATCACCCACTACCTCCCTCTGTCCCTCCCATCCTAGCACCCTGATGTTTCATTCATCCTGCCCAAGCAGTGCAGTTAACTGCTCCCCATGGCTGTGTCTGGCTATGTGCCCTTAACCTGCCCCTCACGCCCCTACATTGTCTACATGCTGCGGGACATCGACATCCTGGAAGACTGGACAGCTATCAAAAAGGTGAGACTGACTCACCTGATGCCTGGGTTCTTTAATCTCAACCTCTCCTCCCCCCATCCATGCCACCCTCCCCCTGCCCCATACAGTGCTTGGGTCCCTTAATAAGTGCCACTTCTTCCCACACACCTAATCAATGCTAATTTTTGGGTCCCTTAAGGCCCCCACCCACATATGCATACCTCAGCTGCTCCTCAGGATGTCTGAGTCCCTTTATTCCCCCCCCCTTTGTTGTTCTGCAGAACTCCTGGGGTACCCCTTTATAATCCGCCCTCCTGGCTCTACTTTTGGGGATTACTTCCATATTTATTTTTAATATGCCCTTTAAAAAGGGGTCTGTTCACTGGTGCTGAGTCCTTTAGCCATGCCTCAGTTTCCCTCTCTCACACAGGCAAGTGCTGCTATCTATCGGGGGGATTAACATGGTTGGGTCTGCATAGCTTTGAGCAGCAGCAGGAGGAGGTGGTGCATGCTCCCTGCCTAAGCCCCTTTAATCGTCTTCTCTTTCCGTACAGGCTAAAGCAGCTGTGTCCCCCCAGAAGAGAAAATCAGATGGTGAGAGCTGGGGCATGGATTAGATGGGGGGCCTTGCCACTCTGAGGGTGCCAGCTCCAGCCTGGCCCCTGGCCAGGGAACTGGCTGGCCCAGGGACTCAGAGAATGGGGTATGGTGCCTTTTCAGCTGGGGGCACTGGCTGTGACCTGTCACCCCCATCTCAGCTGGCAGCCATGCCCCTTCAAGGCTCCTCACTTGCCATCTTGCTGCCTCCACCACCCTGCTCAGATGCCCCCTCACTAACTCTGGGTTCTCCCCAGAGTTTCAGCTAGAGAGGAGCTAACCCGTGGCTAACCTGCTGTTGGCTGGGCCCTTCTTTGGGGCAAGACCCCCATTCCCATATGTAGGGCTGTGGCATCCCTCCCCAGCACTGACCCCTTCCCTCCTCACAGTACTGGTGAAGGTGGAGAAGCCAGGGCAGTTCTCAGCCCGCTGTGAGGATGGGCGGCTGCATTATGAGGGCGAGATCTACAGCAAAGGGCAGAACGTCATCCTGGAGGTCGGGGATGAGGCCCCCGCGCAGTGAGTGACTGGCTGGAGAGGGAGGTATGGGGGCCTAGGGCCTTTTCCCCCCAAGGAGGTGCTGTCTGGCTCCCTCAGGGGGACAGTGAATGGGATAGGAGGCCATTCTCTCTAGGCAGATACTGGCTCTGATCCAGCCCCAGGGCAGGGGGGGGCTGGCTGTTTCAGGGCAGCAGGGGAGGGATATAGGGTCTTTCCCCTGTAGGAGCATGGGTTCTTATCCAACCCCAGGCCAAGGGTCTGACTGTCTTCAGGGGGCTGGTGTGACCTCTTCTCCCCCACAGGGCAGTGATCACAGCTGTCAGCACTGGGGAGGTCTGGCTGCGCCGGGAGGATGGTACCAAGACCAAAATCTATGTCTCGCAGCTGCAGAAGGGCAAGTACTCGGTGCACAAGGCCTGAGTGGGTCCTCTCGTGGATCAGCCCTGTGACTTGGCACAGGCCTCTTTCTGGAAACCAGCAGCCCATAGACCCTCCCTGGCACATCGAGTGGCTGGAGTGAAGCTGAGCTAGCTGTTCCCTTGCACTAGGACTCAGATGGAGAGGACTCTGAGGCCCGTGGCATTGCTCCCACCACAGATCCTTGCAGACAGGCCAGCACAAGACTTCACTGCTCACTTCCCTTGCTAGGACTCGGGTTTGTAGCAATCTCAGGGGGAGGCTTCACGGAAACCTTGGTGTCGGGGGCTGTTGTGGCCCCCCAGGGAAATGGGGGTGCTGATTCCAGTGACTTCAGCAGGAAAAGCCCCTGGGCTGCGGCCAGCCCACTGGAAGCGTTCACATTAAAAACCAACTGAAACATGCACAATCATGGCCCTTTGATTCATTTTGGTGCACAGTGGGGGATAGGGAGTGGGACATGGTGCCTTTCTCCTCTAGGGGGTGCTACCTCCAAGCTGACCCCAGAATTCACTGTGGCTGGGAATGGGGGGTATCATCTGTGTCCCCTTGCTGGGCTCCAAAGAGTTCCCAGCTCCAGGGCACCATTGTTGGCCCCCCAGCTGAATGTGCTGCCCATTGTCTATGAGCCACTCCAAACCAGCTCACCACAACCCCAAACTGGGATAGGGAGTCACTGCAGCATCAACTGCCACACCCACACACCCCAGCAACTCCAACCTGCACTGATTCTGAGACACTACTCTGGCTTTGTTTCTTCAATCCAATTGGCAACACCTCTGGAACCCTCCTCCCACTCCATACCACCCCTCTCCAGCCTTTCTACTCCTTGGGAAAGAAAGACGGACACCCCCACCTAGTGTCCCTGGCCAGGCCATCCCATTGAAATCACCCACCTGGGCAACTTGGCTGGGGGCCTTGTGTCTGTGCCATGCCTGTTCTCAGTTGGGCCTCCCATTGCCCTCCAAAAACCACAGCTATCTGCACCACTCTAGTGAAGGGCAAGGGCAAGCATGAAAGGGGGACACCTCTTCCAAGTCACTCTGCATTAGCCCAGCCAGAGCTGCACCCCTGGAGAGGATACAAAGGCTGGGGGTGGGGTGAGGAGGAGGCTGGGTCACAAGAGTCAGTGGCTTCCAAGCAGATCTTGGCATGAAACTGGGGAATCCCGTCCCAGTCTCCTGAGTTCTGCCCACTGCCGGACTCCCAAAGCCTCCCACCAGCTACCCCCAGGGCTCTTCTACTGACCCCTCCCCACACCGAGGCTTTAGTCTGGGGCTGCATAAATTGAGTGGAGCCCAGTTCTGACTCTCCACCCCCCATCCTGTGGCTTAGCCCCTTCTGTATAGGCCTCGCTGACGGGTCTGGGAGCCAGAACTCAGGGGTTCTGGCCTCAGTTTTAGGAGGCCTGTGCGGTCCACTGACTCAGAGTGGGGGGTGGAGGGCTGGGACCCAGGCCACCTGGGTTCTGTTCCCACCTGTTTGTCCGACAGTGACAGAGTTCCCTCCCTCCTCCCCATCTGTGCCTCAGTTTCCCTTCCAGCTGTTGGTGACCACTAAAGTCTCCCTGGGGTGGGGGAAGGGGATGACTCACCTTGGCAAGGTTTTGGGGTGGGGCCTGGGCACAGATACAAAACCCAAGCTAAAGCAATGCCCTGGGGAATGGTGCCCAAGACCCCTAACATCCAGGGATGGCCAGGCAGCTGGCAGGGTTTGGCTACCAGCCCAGACATGCTCAGAGCCCAGTGCATCTGACTCCAATGTAGGAGTGATGGAAATAATGAATTAATAACAATGCTGCAGGCTGCAAATGAGTGATGGGAAGGGGGCACTGCCAGGTAAGGGCCTGTGCTGTGTGTGTGCATGACAGGGGGATTGGGACAGGGCATGGGGCTCTGTGGGGAGTGGAAGGGGGGCATGGGGACTCCCCCAGGGATGAGCAGTGATGTCTGCTCCATTGACATTAAAACTTGGGAGACGGCAGCTATTTATAGCTCAAGGCCTGGGGAGGGAATGGAGAGGGGGGGCTGGGACCTGGGGAGCTGAGGTGGGGGCCGGGCTCTGGGGGGAGCTGAGCTCAGGGGGTGGGGCTGGGATCTGTCTTGGGGCTGCTGGATTTCCCATCTCTTGCTAATAATCTCCCTTCCATCTTCCCCCTGTCCCTGCTGTCCAGTGCCCCATGATTCTAGCCACAAACCTGGCCTGCAACCTTAGGCCTCACCTCTCCTGTCTGGGAGAAGTGTGGTAGCTGGTCCTTAGAGTATGGCTGTTGGGAGCTAGGACTCCTGGGCTCTGTGCCAGCGCTGGGGGGGAGTGGGTCTGAGTGGGTAAGAGCAGGTGGGGGGCTAGGAGGCTGGGTTCTGTTAGCCTGGGGATCAGGGTCTAGTGCAGGGATCTCCAACAGGTGGCCCCTAAAATTATTTCCTGCAGCCTGCAATGACACTATTGTTACTGATATTTCCAATATAGTTGTATTAAAAGGTTTCAGTGACGCGGCCTGCAGGCTAACGTACTAGTCCTCATGTGGCCCCCATGGTGATTTGAGTTTGAGGCCCCTGGTCTAGTGGGTTAGAATAGATGGGCCAACAACCAGTGCTCCTGGGTTCTATTCACAGCTCTGTCCTGGCCTGTCACTTGGGCTGAGCCCTGCTCCATGCCTCAGTTTACCCCCTTACAGAATGAATGAGCTTGTAACTTGGTGTCATCAGTGCCCCCACTGCTTCGCCTGCCCCCTCAAGCTGAGTAGTTGATTAGATCTACACCTCCGCACACAGAGCTTTGCCTTGGGAACGTGACTGCTTGCATTGTGGGGGGGCAGCCCAGCTCTCCGTGCCTGAGGCTGGTGCTGGTTCAGCTTGGCTCAGCACTGTGCCACGGCTGGGTGTGCCGGCTGGGGTGAGTCACGGCCGCTGCACGCATTCCATGGACCTGGGCCAAGTTTGGCTAAAGCAGCCAGCTCTCCCCAGTCTGGCCTGGCTCACAGCTATGACAGTGGGCAGCCATGGACATTCAGCCTTGGGATGAGAGCCATGCTTTTTGTAGAGCAGGCCCTCTTTCCGGTTTGGGATCCCTGCATAAACAGCCCCCACGCTCCACTCCAGAGGCGGCTGCATCTCAGTACCTGGAGGAAGCTCCGTACCCTGGGGAGGAGCAGATTCCTGGCAGGGCCACGTGGGTGTGAGTCGTGTCCCTTCCTGCTCCTGCTGCCTCCCTGTAGTTTTTCAGCTGCAGTCAGGCTAGGCCGTGCTGCCCCAGACTCAGCTATCTCTGGGGCTCCCAATGGAGTTGCTACCAGGGGCAAGTGGTGGTCGGCCCCCTAAGAGTTAACAGCAGCTCCTGTTTCTGGTTGTAGAGAGAGGCTGGCTGAATTGCAACCCCTGCCTCCACAGCTTGGTCACCCTGCAGAGATGGAGCCCCTGGACCAGCCTGGCATGGCACTGTCCCAGCCAGACAGGTATGGCATATGGAGGGTGGACTCTGGGAGGACTCCTGGCTTCTGTCTCAGCTCTGGGAGTGGAATGGGATCTACTGGGTTAAAATAGGTGGGGTTGGGAGCCAGGACTTCTGGGTTCCATGCTCTGTGCTTCTATGTTAGGAGCTCCCCATGCCCTGCCCTCCTCACAGCTGTCTCCCTCCTCAGGCTGGGGCGTGATCCTGTGTACGATATCCCGGACCCACAGGTCTTCCCCCAGCACAGGACAGCCCGGGGGTCTCTGAACAACGTCAGCCTTCTGGATCGCCTGCTCCTCACCCAATCTGTCTGGCTACAGCTGAGCCTCAACTCGGCCACGGCCCTGCACATCCTGCAGCGGGAGCCCCCTGGGGTGAGGGCTCAGGGGTATCTCCGCACTGTCAGGCTGGATATTGGGATAGATGGGTCCAGTGGGGCTGACAGGAGGTGGGGGACCCCATGCTGAATGGGTCCATGGGTCTGAACAGAGATGGGGGTGGAGGGGTCCCATGCTGGATGGGTCCACAAGTCTGACTGGGGGTGGTGGGATCCCCCACTGGATGGGTCCACGAGTCTGATTGGGGGAGGCGGGATCCCACGCTGGATAGGTCCATGGTCTGAACAGAAAAGAGGGTGAATATTGGGCAGTGTCCTGAGTCCCCAGCCCCCATGCAGCCCCTGCTGACAGGTGCCCCCTTCTCACCCCAGACGTTCCTGGTGCGCCGATCGAATACGCGCCGATGCCGGGCACTCTGCTTGCGCCTCCTAGATGACTTGGCCCCAACCTTCGTCACCAGCTACTGCCTGCAGGAGAGACCAGCTGGTAGGGAGATGCCCACACTGCCATGCCCCCCTTGGGGAATGCCACGTTACCACACAGCCCTGTCTCTGGGGACTGACTGAGCCTCCCCACCTTGCTCCCTGAAGCAGGGTGCCCCCTAGTGCTGCAGTGGGCCAGCAGGCGAGTAGTGACTGCCAGAGAAGAGTGCTTCCTACAGCTGCAGGGGCTGAGGGTCCTTCTTTTTGCAGGTGTCTCCCTGGAGGGCTCGTCTCAGATCTTCCCAGACCTGCTGCATCTGGTAGCCTCCTACTGCCAGCGCCAGTGAGTGGAAAGATGGGGGCACCCCAGCTCTGAACCCTGAGCTCCAGCTCCCCTTCCTCCCACTGTCCTGAGATCCTGTAGTGTGCTAGGACAGAGGGGGTGGGGCGGCCCTGGGGAAGGGAGCAAGAGGCAGGAGGGTTTGGGGGAGAGCCCAAAGGGGAAGGGCAGGAGGGGATCCGAGGGGAATCTGTGTGGGAGGGGATAGGCAGGAGGAAAGTGGAGGAGATCCTGTTGGGGAGGGGAGGGCAGGAGGGTTTGGGGGAGAACCCTAGGGCAGGAGGCAGTCCTGGGGTACAGTCAAAGCTCAACATCTTGTCCCCATAGGGAGGTTCTCCCAGTTGCCCTGCGCCTGCCCCAGCCCATCCAGCAGGCTGTGTCACACAAGGAATTAGAGGCCATTTCCCACTTGGGGCTTGGTGAGTGACCTTCCTTCTCTACACCCTGCTCTCTGGACTCCTTCCTTAGCCCGCTTCCCTCCCCCACATCTCCCCAGTCCCCCAAACACCCCATTGTAACTTCGTCTCCCTTCAATACCACTCGTCCCAGCTGTCCTTCCCATCCCCACTGTGTCCTATTTCCTTCCCACCATTGTGTCCCTCATTACCCCTACACTTCCATCTCCACAGACACTCCTTTCACCTTCCCCCCTCACCCAGCCCCTCCTCCCTGCACCCCTCCCATTCTTTCTGCGCCCCCCAGGTAGCCTGGGAAATCCCTCCCTTCCTTCCCTCCAGCCTGGGACCAAATTGGATTCTTGATGGGTGTGAGGCCTTTTCTCCCAGTCCCACTCCACTGAGCAAGCAAGACTGCACACCTTGGGGCCAGATCAGAGCTGGCACCTCCCTAGAGGGGAAAGGCCCCATGTCCCCAGAGCTGACCCCTTCTTTCCTGCCCCCAGAGTTTTGGAGCTCTTCCCTCAATGCCAAGGACCCGGTGGATTCGCCTGGACCCCTACTCTGTGAGGATGCTGCCCCTGCTGCTGGTCAGCTGGGTGTAATTGCCACACGGAGCCCGAGGGAGCTGGACTGTGGCCTAGGCAATGGGGCGCTGGGCTTCCTCAACCCCCTGTTCCAGGGCAGGGATGGGGGCTTGCGGCGGGATGAGTTCAAGCGCAGCATTAAAGTGCGCGTGTCCACTGAGACCTCCAGCCCGCTCTCTCCACCTCCCAAACCCCCGCCCCCCATCCCTGCCAGCCAGAGGTGTACACATCCCACCCCGCGCCGGGAAGCAGACCAGTGCTCATCGCTCAGCACGTCAGGATATCGAGTGCCCCAGCGAGCAGGGGAACTACTTAATCCTCAGCCGGCCAGGGGCAGCCTCCCATCCCTGCAGGACCTGGACAGTGGGTCCCCCAGTGGCTCAGAGTGTGAGGAGGGTGGGGGTCCACGGGCCCCATCCCCTCCTGCCCAGCACCGCCCCCGAGCCCCCCTGCGCTCCATGAGTGATGCCGTCCTGGCAGTGCTGGCCCCTGAAAAACGGCTGGTGCGCGCTGTGCAAGGGCTGGCACGGGACCGGAGCACCAGGCTGGGAGCTAGCGTCCAGGATTTTCTGACCCTTGTGAGAGGTGGCAGAGGGGAGTGGCAGTCCAGCTATGAACTGCTCAGCCCCATCCGGTCTTTCCTGACCCACACCAAGGCCCAGCTGTTGCAGAGCCCAGCCCTAGAGCTGCCCAACCCCACGCTGCTGCCTGACCACAGGCTTGGTGAGTGGGGTCTGGGGGGAGGGAGCTAGGGTGCCTGGGTTCTAGTCCCAGCTCTGGAACGGATGTGGGGTCTAGTGGGTCAGAGCAGTGGGGAAGGGAGCCATCCTGGATTCTGCCTCCAGCTCTGGGAGATAAGTGGAGTCTAGTGGTTAGAGCAGGGGTGTCTGGGATCCCAGACTCCTGGGTTTTAAGAAAAAGGTGGGGTCTAATGGGTTAGCGTGTTGCGGGGAGTCAAGACAGCTGGGTTCTCTTCCCAGCTCAGGTTGGGGAGTGGGGACTAGTGGGTTAGAACAGTGGGTCTGGGAGCCAAAGTTGGGCTCTGTCTCTGGTCCATGTAACCCATTCCTACTCTGCAGATGCTGTGCTGGAACGGGCCCTGCATCGTTGTGTGCTGAAACCCCTCAAGCCGGTGTTGGCATCTAGGCTGCGTGGGCTCCACGTGGCAGATGGGTCCCTGGGCCAGCTCCGCGAGAACCTGCAGCTGGTGCAGGAGCAGGGCCGTGTTGCCTTCCCAGTTCGGGCAACACTGCCTGGCCCCCCTGACATCCAGCGGGCACGGTGCAAACTGCTGCAGCTGCTGCGTGCCTATTCGCCCATCACCCAGGTGACACTGCTGCTGCAGGCCTGCAAGGGCATCTACAGAGCCATGGGGACAGCCCCGGGTACGGTGCCCTTCATTCCATCCCCCTTCCTCACCTGCCACCTATCCCCCTTCTCCCCTGCTGCTTCTCCTGCAGGTCTGCAAAGATGTCTGCAGAACCACTGGGACCCTGCCCATATAGTCCCCCCAACACTCTAGCCTTCATGCCCCCTTCACCTTGCAGCCCCACTCTTCTTACCCCAGCAGCTAGGCTGGGAGGTCTGTCCTCAGGTACAGACAATGGCCATGCTGCCCCTGGTTCCCCAGTGTCAGTCTTTGTGTCACCCCCATATCATTCAGCCTGGCCCCCTCTGTCATTCCCTACAACTTCCTGACCCTCCCCTTACCCCATTCCTGCCCATCCCCAATAACCAACCCTCCATGCCTCTCCACAACTTTACACATCTGCCCTGGAATCCCCCTGCACCTCCCTCCCCAATCCCCCTGATCCATCCTTCCCCCACCCCTGCCCAGACTGTGCTCCCTGCCCCACACCCCCAGAACTGCTGACCCACTAATGGCCTCTCCTACTGCCCCAATCACCCCCCCATGACCCCTCGCCATTCCTGCCGGTGCCCCTCACATATCCCCTCTCCTCCTAGACGGTAGTTATGGGGCAGATGATTTCCTTCCGGTTCTGAGCTTTGTCCTGGCTCATTGTGACCTGCCGCAGCTGCTCATGGAGGCTGAGTACATGATGGAACTAATGGAGCCCAGCCAGCTCCTGGGGGAAGGTAAAAGGAGACCCCTATGATGTCCACTACCCCTGCCCCCCTGCCAGTCCTCACCCTGGGGTCAGATCAGAGATGGTGCCACTGGAGGGGAAAATCCCTGTGTCCCCAAACAAGGGGACCCAACTAATCAGCTCAACATGAGCCCCCAGTGTGACGCTGTGGCCAAAAGGGCTAAGGCCATCACGGGCTGTGTAAACAGGACACTCAAGAAGGAGCAGGGAAGGTCTGTTAGCTCTGTATGTGGCACTGGTGCAGCTGCAGCTGGAAACTTGCATCTGTTACTGGTGCTCACAAGGCAAGGAAGAGGTTGATAAATTAGAGAGAGCTCAGAGGAGACACAGGAATGGGAAAAGGACAGGAAAACCTGCTCCACAGCAGAGACCGAAGGAGCTTAAGCTACTTAGTTTAACAGAAAAAAGGCTATGACTGATCCCAGTCTAGAAGTGCTGACCTTAGGAACAGACGTGACAGCAGAGGGCTTTTCAGGCTGACAGCCAAAGATCTAACAGGAACCAGTGGCTGAAAGCTGAATCTGTGTGAGTTCACACAGACAGTAACATGCACATTTATAAGTGAGGGGAATTAACCAGGGGAACTGGCTGCCAAGGGCTGGGGTGGAGTCACCATCTTTGGCAACGTTTGAACCAGGGAGGGCTGATTTCAGAGACATCTGCTCTAGTTCCTGCAGGAATCAGTTCAGGGCAGCCCGATGGCCTGTGCAAACAGAAGAGCAGACAAGGCCTTCTAGCTTGATAATCTATGAGCCGTCCTCTCTCAGGCGGCTATTACCTCACCACTCTCCAGGCCAGCCTGGCCCTGCTGGGGCATTTCCATGAGGAAGAAGCGAGGGAACCGTGCTCTGATGTCCGGAGACCCCTGAGTTGGCAGCACCAACATCCCGTAGTGCAGCACCCTGACAGCCAGTGCCAAGTACGTGGGGACGCATTCTGGGGGAAAGTCACTGAGGGGGACTCCATGCTACTCACTAGTCCCTGCCTCCTCCCCTCTCCGCTGCCTACAGATCCCCACATCCCCCCAATGCCTGCTGCCATCCCTATCACCCATGTCACCCGTCTTTGCCCCTCCATCCCCCTCAGTTCCACTCAGTCCCTGCTTCTCCATGTTGCTCTACCCCCACTCCATTGGTCCCCATCCCTTGTGATACCTTTCTCCCAACTCCATACCCACTCAGTTCCTGATTTGCTCTGCTTTCCAGGACCCACTGCCACAGAAGACCCAGGCCATCTCCAGTGGGTGCCAATTCCTCACACCTGCATTGGGAGCCCAGGAGATGGAGCAACTAGCAAGGCACTTTGCAAATAGTCTCCCCCTGCACTGTGAGGGACAGTCCCAGCTCCTGAAACACCCATCCCAGCACGTCCAACCCAAGGAGATGGGATCCAGGCCAGGACCCCAACGCAGGCTGCTCCGTGAAGGGGCTGTCGACCTGAATGAACCCCTCTGACCCTGGATGCCTGGTCCTGTCCCAGCTCCAGGACAGAAATGTGGGGGGCTGGAGTGGGGACTCCTAGGGTCTAGTCCAGTTCTTCTGTGAATGACTTTATGACAGCAGTGGCGATGCCTCAGTTTCCTCCTTCCATAAAACAGTTAACAAGTCCTGCAGCATTTGGGTGGGTGTCCTTTCCAGGTAGCCCCTTTCAGTTCCACTTTTGGCGGGTGAGGGAGAGAGTGTGTTCTGTGCTGAGCGAGCCTTTTCCCATCTCTGGGGGTGGGACAGGAGTATTTCAGTTTGGGACAGTCACTGACTGCTGACTTGAATGTCAGTTAAATGTTGAGAGAGAGGTTCTTTTGCTAGTTCCAAAGGAGTAGCCATGTTAGTCTAGTTCAGCAAAACAAAAGATAAGTCTTGTGGCACTTTAAAGAGTAACAAACTTATTTTTCGTGTGACCGTTTGTGGCTGAAGTCCCACTTCATCAGATGCTAGAGTGCAGAAAACTTACACTGAAAAAACCCTCTCTGAATCTCACTACTTTCTGATATGTCATGTTGGAATTTGTACAACGTATTTGATTTGCTGAAGTAATCTGATCTGATGCAGTGAAATGTCATCACAGGATTTATCTTTCACTTCCATACTGTAAGGTTTTTTTTTTTCAAAGTAAGTTGTCTCCATTCTGGCATCTGATGAAGTGGGACTTTACCCACAAAAGCTCATGTGAAAAATAAATTTGTTGATCTTTAAAGTGCCACAAGATTCCTCTTTTCTTCTGCTGGAGCAATGTATATACAGCAGGGGGATTTGCTGGCACAAAAACCTCTTCAGCGGTTGTTATTTCTGTAGGGCCTACTCTGTTAAAATTTACTGGGGAGGGGGTCTTTTTTCTTCTCCCTAAAGTGTCATAGCCTGGTTTACCTGAGACCTCAGATTTAGGATTTATTTATATATTAAAAGAAAAAAGTCTGCCTCAGAATTTGCTTGTATTGATATTATTGTAGGATCCACTTTATTTACAATTTGTAGAAGAAAAAACTTTGTTCAAAGGGCAGCATTCTTTGTTTTTAACTCATCTTTCTCCCCTCCTCACCTTTTTTCCTGATACTCTAAATATATATTTTGATAAATACAGGGCTCTGAAACACAGCTCTCTCCTGTTGATATTCTTGTAGAGGCTACTTTATAGGCCAAATCAAGTGAGGACTGTTTGCTGTCTCTGCCTGCAAAGAGATAACTTTTGAATGCTACATACAATCAATTCCCAAATTTCCAGGAATGATCTAGGCATCAGTGAACAAGATCCTCTGGATTTTGCTGAAAGTCAGAGAAACAGAAAGGGGCAAATGGAATACGTATGTTGCCCCAGGCATCTGATTAGGGCCTCTGCCCTTCCTCCCAGTGGAATTTGAGACCTCAGCTCCCTGTGTGACTGATCTCTTACCTACACACAAAGGATGGCAAAGGAGAGGGAGCAAATAGAGGCCCTGTCATGGAGGGAGTATGGGAGGAAGTTGCCTACCCTGAGTGGGGAACTAGTCTGAAGAAAGGGGTGGGGGTGGGGGACATGGGAAGCAGCCAGGACTGAGGAGATGGGCCCCACTGAATGTAGGGAGCTAACATAGGCTGTTGGGCTGGGTCCCCCTGGCTTGAGCACTGCCACCCATTTTTGCATCATGATTCATTGACTGACTTCTGACTGAATGGCCCTGAGTCACTCTGCTGTCCTAGAGCCCCTCCCCAGACATGCGTTCAGAGACGATCTTGTGGGGCTCCCAGCACTCTCAGGACAGGAGCTCTCCTGTTTCCCCAATGTCCTGGTTCCCTTCCCACAGCACCCCTCTCCTTATCTACACAGTGCCCACTGTGGCCTGCTGGCATTCCTGGGGACCATAGTGAGGACACCTCCTCAGGTGCTGAAATTCTTGTGGGGCTAGGCCATGCCTTCCCCGTCTCTTGCTTGAGCTAAAGAAATACTTGGAGTCAAACCCTTTCCCTCTGGCCTGTATCTGACTAGCTCTATCACTGGATGAGGAGTCTCACGAGCTCCTATAGGCCTTTAGAGCCTGACATGCTCAGGCCAGGAAGCTCTCTGAGACCTCAGACCCTGTCAAGCGGTGACTGATGGATCCTAGGGCTGCCAGCATGGACTTAGCTCACAACCGTTTCCAAGCCAGGCTCTGCAAAGGACAGTAAGGCCCTGCCTCCACCTGCTGGGCCATATGGCCTGGTTCATTTTTGCAATGTTACCTGCCCAAATGCATCTGTGTTGCCATCCCATTTCAGCTAGGGACAGCGCCCAGCCTCACTAAACGGCCTGGGCTGGACTGGAGCACGCCCAGCAAGGGTCCTCTCCTCTCCCACCTAAGCAAGGACCCGGATACAGTCTGAGTAGGATTCCCCTTCACCCCAGCCCTTCCAACAGGAACTGTCTTGCTGGAGGTATCTTTGGTGGGTTGAGAAGCCCACTGGCTGCGACAATGTAGTTCAGGGCCTGTGGGCTCCAGAAGGCTGGCTCTGGCACATCAGTTTGCTGGAATGCAATGTGGTGCACAAAACAGGCATGTTTTCCAGACTGGCCCCTCAAAGCAGTCCATTCTCCTCCCAGTATGACAGATAATATGACCATGTTATAAATGAGCAGGGTGTGAGAGGTCCTCCTGGTCACAACTGATGACAGTCATTGATCCACCAACCCAGGTGCTTCCTAAAACACTACATGCAGCAACCAGGACAAAGCGCTAGTTCTCCTAGTGGCACCCGCCCAAGTGGCCAAGAGGTGCTGAGAGCTTGGTTTGTCCACTTGTCTTCTCATCCCATTTCCTTTGCTGCCTTGGTTCCTATCACAGACCAGAAGAAGGGCTCATTTCCCCGAGCTATCCTCTCTCCACCTGACCACTTGGTTCTTGGACAGAGACTGGAACTGGAAAAAATAGACAGTGCACACACAGGAATACCAACTTTCAGCAATAGAAAGGACTACATAAGAATGGACCACATAGGGTCAGATTAATGGTCCATCTAACCCAGCATCCTGTCTCTGACAGAAGCCAATGTCTGATGTTTCAGTGCAAATTAAATGAATGGGGCAATTAACAATGATCCATCCCTGTTGGCTAGTCTCAGGTTCTGGCAGTCAGCGGCTGGGGACACCCACATCATGTGGTAGCATCCCTGACCATCTTAGCTAACTGCCATTGATGGGCCTATCCTTCATGAACTTACTGATTCCTTTTTTTATAACCCAGTTATTCTTTTGGCCTTCACACCATCCCCCAGCAATGAGTACCACCGGTTAACACCACAGGGAAAATGTGCAGCTCCTTGTGGAATGGATTTGTGGCTTGGTGTGACCTGCTTGAGCTTGTCCTGTGACCTTCAGAGCTAAATGACAGCCTAGACTATACTACTGGTGAAGAACTTGGGTCTCTTGCCCTGCACTCTGAGAGAGCCCTGGGAGTCAGCAATGTCTCATGCCCCCCTGTAGACATTTCATTGGTATGCCTCCATCATGCTAACTCTACATTTCTAAGAAACTTCCAGAGAGTATTTCCACCTGTAGCAGAACTTGCTCCAGGGTGGGCCCTTAGTGCAGTGTGAATAGGTCTGATGAGATCATCCTTTGAACCAGATTGTTTTCTTCACTTACCCAGGAAAACCGCCTGTCTTGCAAAAATAACATCTGCAGAAAGGGTGCAGGAGACAGGGGCTAGATGACTGGCCCCTCTTAGATAGTTTTTTTTTCCTTAGACAAGGACTCCCTCAGGTCGCATCTTAATTGCAGACCCAGAATTGTTTCTGAATCCGATTTAATTCAGGCCATCCACTTACCCATCTGGCCTGCCCGGTTAAAGGCCAGGAGGCCCTGGGGCCCTCAGCTGCACCCTGTTAGCTGATGTAGAACTTAAAAGGGTGCAACTTAGCCTAGCAGAGCAGAGTAGACCACAAAGCAGGTGGTCTGAGTAGAGTTTGAAGTTAGGCAGTGTATGTGGCTTGATTGATTTGGCCCAGTTGGGAAAGGAAGCAAAAAGCTCACTGGTGAGTGTTTTAGAGGCTGATTCCTAGGATGGGGTGGGTGAGGGTATCAGTTAGTGACTTAGCTGGAGAGCTGTATCACTATAGCCTGTCACCTCTATGGCTGAAAGTTGCATTGGACAAAGTGAGGTAGTGTGGTGCCATGCTGGGCCTTGCTGTGAGGGGCCCCTCTGTGATAGTGAGTCTTGTGAAGCTGTGTGGTATCTGAAGCCTTAGGCTAACAGGGATGAGTCCAAGTTACAGCCATGATGGGTCTGGAGAGCTTTAAACATTAAGGGCCTATCCCCTCTTCCTGAGTGGGTCTGTATCAGTGGTTGGGCAAACAGCAGGTGCTATGCTGGTGCCCTGAGAGCATATCAGGGGGTCTGAGCTGGACACTGATGAGTTTTGAGGCTGCTACCCAAGATCCCCTCCCCCAGCTGCAGCTAGGAGTACCTTACCAAAAGCTCAATGTGTCCCTATGGCCTACTTGAGGAGCATTCTGGGAGCCAAGCTGCCACAAGGGATGTTGTCTATATGCTGCCCTGCAACTGCAGATTGATGGAGGCATCTGATTAAGCTGGTGGGAAGGGTCAGTGATTCTCCTGTCAATGGCAGATGGGGCCCTGAGCCTGAGCTGCTCCTGCCATGGGCAGAGCCCTGAGTGCAGCATGCATTGAGCCAGGCACTTGAAGGAGACAGGGATGTTTTCTGTGCAATAGCAGGAGTTCTCTGCAGTGTGTTGGCCCTGAATCTGTTCCACAGCCCGACTTCCTTCCCTGCTGCTGTCGATCTCTCTGTACGTACTGAAATCTGTGGTGGTTAGGGCACTGGTGTGGCAATTGGCCCCATTCCATCTTCCATGGCCGCTAAACAGGGCATGGGGTAGTCACAGAGCTGGCATGGACCAGATGGGGTTGCTGACAAAAATCCTTGATCTTGGCTCATGTGTACCTCCAGTGGAATACACCTGTGGACAGTTCACTGTGAAGTCCCACAGCTGCTGTCCAAGGCAGGAACCTTTCTGTTGCTCCCTAAGGCAGTGGTTTTCAAACTTTTTTCTTTGGGATCCAGTTGAAAAGAATCAACTGTGCCTGTGACCCAGTAATTACATCTTTGAGCAATGCATTCTAGTCTTTTGGTAGTGGCAGCAAGGGGTGCCATGATCCAGTGCTTGAGGGTCTGCAACCAAGTACTGGGTCCTGACCCTAAGTTTGACAACCACTGCCCTAAGGTGCTGGGGTAAGTACAACAGTGTGAGAGCTAGCGAGTGCAGATGAGTAGTCCTCCTGGTCTCATTCCAGCCGTTGGGTATTCCTGCCCCTGAGGCAGATACAGCTGTACCAGGATGCAGGAGATCTGTACCAAGCAAAAGCTAAGTGGGATCTAAGCATTTTTGTCCTGGGGTAACAGCATACACCTCACGGGCTGTCCTTCAAGAACTGCACTGCTGCAAAATCAGCCTCTTTTTGTGTGCCTCCAGCACTATTCTAACAAGGAAATCAGCTGTAAGATGAGTGGGGCAAAAAGGAGTCTGAGTGGTTTGGTGCAAACAGACACGGGGGGGGCTGTGCCCCTGCGCCAGGCCGTCCCCAAGCCCTGGGGCTGGGCTGGAGCCAGTGCTCCCTACAAGGGAAAGGCCCATAGCTCATTCCTTGCCCTCCCTAGCCAGCCAGAGACATTATCTAAAAAGTGCATTCAGGGATGAATTTGGGGTCTGATGTAGTGCTACAATCGTGCCTGCAGGGGGCAACATCGCTCCACCCGAATCCTCCTCCAGCAGGGCTTGTAACAGTATCATCCTGGAGGGCGGTGGGGGGACCTCAGAGCTGGGGTAGCAGGAGGAGATGGTGGGCTGGGAGTGAATGAGGGGCTCTGTCAGAGTTGAGGGGAGCCCAGGGCTGGGCTAAGAGGAGAGGATGGTGGTAGGAGACCAGCTGGCATAGCAGGAGAGTGGGTCTGGCTCTGAGGGGGAAATCAAGGCTGGGGTAGGAGAGGGGCTGAAGGCACTTCCGCAGAGCTGCATGCATTGGGCCAGGCTGCAGGATCTTTGGCAGCGCTGGCCACAGCAGCTGACGCACCATGACTGGCCCAGTTCTATCCCTGGGCACTGACCCCTGTCCCCGTCCCACCCACCCTCGTGCTCCAGCCCCAATTCCCTGCCCTTGCGTCAGTCTGTCCATGGGCCAGCAAGGCCAGGAGCAGCTGGGACTGCTGTGAGCTCATGTGGGGTGTGAAAGCATGTGCTTGATGTGCAGCTCCCCCACCCCCGAGTACTGCACTCAGCCCTTTCCCCTCTCGGGGCACAGGCTCCCGTCTGCTCACAGGCTGAGGGACTGACTGGCTCAGGGTGGGGGAATGGCACGTGGCCTTTTTCCTTCTAGGTCACTTGCCCCATAAGAGACAAAGTTTGCCAGATCACAGCCTGGTCCTTAGCAGGGCAGCATCTTCAGGGATAATAACCGCTTCCTGGGTCTTCTGGAGGGGGCGCTGCAAAGCTGGGGAGGGCTGGAGGAGTTTGCTATGGGATAGGTGACTTGAGGATCCATTGAATGGAAGGGAAGCTACTTTGGGGGGTTCCTGCAGGGAGAGAAGGGGCCCATTGAAGTGGGGAAGGGGTGCTGGGTGTCAGGGCTGGTATCCTGTACAATGGGGGTTGTGGGGTTCTTTCAGGTGCGGGGATGGTGGAAGAGGAGCACTGTGTGGAAGGATGGGGTCCTGCCAGCATGGTGTGTGGGTGGTGGAGGGGGAAGTGTTGTGTGTCACTCCCCCACACTGCTGTGAGACGGGAGGAGTGTTCTGGTGAGTGTGAGCTGTGGGGGTGGAGATCTGTGTATGTGTCTCCCTCCCACTCTTGTGCTGAGGGGGGGTGCTCTGTCCACCCCACCCTGCTCCCAGCCATTGGGCTCAGGGTCTGCGCCAGGCTCAGCCAGAACCGCCCAGGCCCAGTGGATGCTACGTGAACCCTGAGGTCTTGCCCTGTGTAGGGGCCTGAGGAGGGCTTGGACGGCATGTGCTGTTTGTTCTGTCCTGTCCCGGAGCTGGGTGGATGGAGCCCCCCAAATAGATCCTGCTGGAGGGGATGGGGGGCCATCACCCTGTGCACCTCTGCAAGGGAAAATTAATGTCTTTGCTCTTGACCGAGCCTGGGCATGGCCTGGATAGAAAAGCTCAAAATCAAATTGGGGGTGTGAGATGGGGTGGTCTTCCCTAGTAGTTTGTTCTGATCCTAGTGCCTTTGTGCAGCACGGGGAGCTGCTGCACTGCAGGGAGCTGTGGTGTACAGGAATCCCTCACCTCATGCTGAGATGCAGCTGCCTCTGGGGGGGATGCAGTGGGCCATTTATACAAGGACCCCTCATCTGGCACTGAGACACAGCTGCCTCTCAGGTGGCACTTGGGGGCAGTTTATAGAGGGACTCATCCCTGTCAAAAGAGTATGCAGGGGACAGAAGTGAGGTCTGTTAGGGAGTTGGGGCAGAAAGGGGTCAGAAATACCCAGGTGTCCCAGTCTGTTCTGTTCTTCATGGCCCTCTCTGAGCTGCTCCCTACACATATGTCCAGTAGATCCTGACCCCCATTCTTCCTTAAGAGAGCAGAGCTGGTGGTGTGCCCCCCATAAGCCACATCAAAGAACCTCAGCCCCCTTTAGACTATTGATGGGAGATTCTCTCCCCTCTCCCCCCAGCTCAGCGTTTAAAAGGCAACGTGTGTCTGGGAGCCGCAGGAATGCACCAGGCATCCCAGTCTGGTTCTCAGGCCCCCTGCTCTGGTATTTATTTGGATACACAGGATGCTTCTCCTGTCCCTTGCCGCCCCCCCCACCAAGACTTGGTCCCCATGCAACTGTGGGGAATGGAACAAAGGGCCTTTCCCTCTCAGGGGTGCCACCCCAGCTGGATGGACAGGCTGGCTCTGGTTTGTAGGGTTTATTGGGGTCTCTGTTTCTGTCTCTGGTGCATCCCCTCTCCTCTGATTCAGCAGCTCCCGGCAGCCCAGACACTGGGGTCCCAGCCTGCGGGTGAGGAGAGAGAATCAAAGGGTTGTGAATGTCTCTGGTGCCGTGGGTCACTCAAGGATGGAGTGAGATGGCGGAAGCTCCCACCCTATTCCTTCCTGTTGGTGACCCCCCAGCCCACCCCTGAGCTATATTTACACACTGTGGGAAGAGGTTCCTGTTCTTTCCTGCTAGGGCCACTTTCATGCTAGGGAACTCAGGCCCCAGGGGGCTGGGAATCCAGCCTGGCCTGTGCTCTCCCAGCTGGTCTGTCCCACACTGCTTAGGGACGGGGCATCAAACCAATAGGTAGAAGGGAGCAATGGGGCTTAGTGCTTCATGGAAACCAAGACTCCTGGGTCCTGTGTCCTGATTCTGTAAGGGGAGTTGGGTCCAGTGGTTAGAGCAGGGGGGCTGAGTCAGGATTCCTGGGTTCTCTTCCCTGCTCTGTGACGTTTGACTATTTCCCTCCCAGACTCAGCTCTGAAGGGCTCATATGGGGAGGGGTGTCCTAGCTATCAGCACCCAGTTTGTTCTGAGGGGCATTGACCCCAGTTAGGGTTAGGGGAAGCAGCCCTAGGCCTGGTGAAGTTTGTCACGTGATTTCATTCTGCATTTTGCTGTCGTCCCCCCCCCCCCCCCATGGGCGCTCCGGCTGCTGATCAGATCCAGATGTTGTTGTGGGTCCAGCCGGACTGTCGGGTGGGGTGGGTGTGAGCAGGGAACGCGTGAGCCCATTGCATTCCTGCTACAATGACTCACCTTCCCTGGGGTGGAGGGGTGGCTTGAACCACATCTCCCCTAAACACTGCACCCCTCCTAGAGCTGGGTTCTAATTCTAACCCAAAAGTTTGGGGTCATAGCGCCTCATTGGGTTCCTCCTGGGTCTGTGCAGGAGAAACCAAGCTGTGACAGCCTTCCTTGGCCCAGTGGTGTGATGAGCAGGGCAGGCAGCATAAGAGTGACCTCCTTAGGGCAAGGCAATGATGTTTAATTCATTGTTTGCACACTCAGAAATACCCCTCTTGCTGCCTGTGCACAGATGCACCCACACATGCCAGACACCTCTGGGCAAACACTGCTAGATGTGAGTGTGCACTCCCCATACTAGCCTTCTGTGTGCACCAGTTGTGGGGCACATCCCATGTCACACACCTATTCCTTATGTCTTGGAGCAGATCCCTGAGATGCTGGGCTAGAATCCCAGGCCCAGAGCTTCTGGGCAGCTGAGCAGGGCCAGGTGTGGGTCATACAAGAACAGGCCGTGTTCAAAGGGGACACCTGCTCTCACCCTGAGCCTCCAGGGCTGACTGGCTTACTTCCAGGGGGACCTGTGTGTGAGATGAGTTTCCCCCAGTCTCAGCTGCAGCCACTTGTAGGCCCCCTGCCCCCACCACACTTCCTTGCCCCAGGAGCTCTCCCTTAAGGGAAGGGTAGGTTGGAGTCACCACCCCAAGAGAGGACAAACTCTGTCTCGTTCCCCATCCACTGAACCAGTTTCTCCCACATCCTTGATTCAGATTGGAGCTGGCACACTGAAGGGTGGCTGGGGGAGGGGGTTGGAGGGAGAGCCCCAGTGTCCCATGCAACGCTTGGCCCTGCTTTCCAATCCCATCATTTGGCTCTTTGCTCAGATGCTTTCCTGGTGACGGAGGGTCCTGGCCTGGCTCCTCCCAGACTGTCAAGCCTCAAACATTCCCCTACTCCACCCCTCACCCTTGAGATAGGCAAACTGGGGCTTCCCCAGGGGTTTCCTTCCTCCTCCAAGCACCACACCTGCATCCCACCCCCAGAGACAGGATGGAGACAGTCAGGGGGCTGCAGGTCGAGAGTGAGGGTCTGTGGCATGGAGGCTGGGAGTCAGGACTCCTGCGTTCTCTTCCAGCTCAACAGGGTGGGGATAGGTGATGCCCCGTGGGCAGTGTGAGGGTGGGGTGAGCTGTTGGGGAGAGGTTGGATGGGGGGCTGTGGGCAGAGGGCAGCAGTGGGGGCACCAGGCCACATGATGCACTTGGCCCCATTTGGCTATCAAGTGTTCCAGCAGCCGCTGGAGCAGATCCCATAGGACTGGGAAGGGAAATGGGTTTAGCAGGGAATGGGCCTGGCTCCTTTCAGTCAGTGCTTTCTCCAGAGCGGGGGCTTGACTGTCCCAGCCCCCCAGTATCCCAAAATGACACCCTGGTCTCTGCACCCCCCATGCTTCTGAGAGGCCCTACAAAAACAGACCCAGAAGGAGGGCAAAAGAGAGAATTCTTAGCTCTGTGCTGAGGGGGTTAAATGCAGTACAAAGTGGGCGCTGGCCGGGTGCCCAGCCCTTCCCCTCCTCACTTGCAGCTCCTCTTCCACCCCCCCATGTTCCCTGCTCCACACGTGGGGTCAGCCCCCAGTCCTCACTGTGTCTCCCAACCCCCCATAATGCATAAGCTGAAGTTCCTGTGATGGGGGGGAGCTGGGCACTCATTAATTTCCTTCACCCTAACCAGGCAGGGCCTGCTCCTGCCCCATAGCCCCTCTCTCAGCCAGAGGGAATCCAGGAGTCCTAGCTCCCAAACCTCTGGCTCCAGCTCCACTTCCAACTCACTAGATTCCCCCCCACCAGCTGCAGCTCTGCTTCCCTTCTGTTGTGTCCAGGCAGGGCCTGTTTTCACACTCACTCCCACACACCCTACACCAAACTCTGTCATGTCATATCCCCCCATCCCACCCCCTACTTGCTGCAGTACAGCCAGTAGAACCTCCTGCCCCCAGCTAGCCAAACCCAGCCTGGCCTGCAGGTCACTGACACACCCAGCTGGATGCACACCTGCACATGTGTACAGGCATTAACCCCTTGCACACCTGAGTGAGCTCATGCACACAAGCAATCTCCTGCACATCACTGTGTGTGCTCTCATGCTGCGCTGGCACACAGACACACTGCCCTGGACTAGCTTGTGTACACACACACACATTGCACTGACACAGACACATCCTGTGCAATGGCTGCACATGTTCACATTACACTGACACACACACATGCACCCGCACACACTGGGCTGTGCACACGCACAGTACACAGACACTCCCCCATACCAGGGTGTGCACACACACACCAAACCAGCCTGCTTTCACCAAAAGGCTCCCACACAGAACAGACGTGTGCATGCACTGTACAAACACTCAAACGCACACTCACTCTGAACACATCCTCCACAGTGGTGCTGAGCTGGGACAAAAGGGATGGGAGCAGCAAGGGATCCTGTATCCCCATATGCAGACAGACCCTGGGGCCCTTCCCCAGCTGTGCTAATGCCCCTAACCCCAGCTCAAAGCCCTGAGATACCCACTCTGAGAGCCTGTAAGATGAGCCTGTGCTTCCCCCCATATCTCTGCTCTGTGGGGGAGGTGGCAGGAAGTTGGGGGGGGGGGGGCTGTAACTCTAGCCAAGACAAACAGGCTGCCTGGGCTGCTCCTCTGCAGAAGTCTGGGCTTGGCTGATTTCCAGGGACTGTCCATGGATGGGTAAGGGATGGGCCAGCCTCCAGGCTGTCCTACCTGGGTCTCTGCATCAGGTGAGCAGCCCAGGCTGGGACAGCAGAGTTCTGGTTGTCAGGAATGAGGGGAAGCGGCAGGGCTGGGGATGTGGCTTTGGACTGAGAGGCACTGGCTGAACCTGGGGGGAGACCAGGGTTGGGATAGTAGTGAGGTATGAGGGCCTTTGCAGAGCTGTGGGGGTGTGGGGTGCACACTCTGTACCTCCTGCCTACTGCTTCTGAACCATGGCTGGGACTCACTGGGTGGTCCCAGCGCTTCCTTTCCCAGCCCCCCTTCAGCTGTGCCTCCTGCCGGACTGGGACGGCTGCTCCCCACCTCCACTGTCCAGACAGGGCCTTCCTGTCCAGCCCATGCGGTGTGGTGGGGGCACAGTGGGTTGCAGCCTGGCTTGTCCTATTTGATGCCCAAGCATCATGAGTGACTTGGGGGGAGCCAGAGACACGTTTGGAATGAGTCTTTGGGGTTCATTCACTCCCTAGGCCACTTATGCGCACGAGGTACCAACTGAGCCTCCTCAACATAGTGAACAGGGAAAGAATCCCTTTACAGCCCCTCTGGTGGATACCCATCCCTCAACAGCAGAGCATTGGTGCTTGTGGGGACCATGGGCCTGAGGGTCTCTGTGGGGGGGGGAGGAATCACAAGGCTGTGGGGCAATGGGGTGTGCGGGTTGGGCTGATGGATTATCAGCGGCCATAGAGGTGGTATAAAGCAACGGGGACCTGTACTGGAGGGAGGCAGTGCTGGCGGGGGCACTGCCATGGGGGGGCCATGGTTTTGGAGGCTGAAAGACAGGTATTTGAGCAGGGCTGTAGGAACTGTGGGGAGCTGAGTCATGAGGGAGGCAGGGGGCTGCAGAGGTAGATGTCAGACTGTGCTATGCCCATGGGGGGCTATGCTGTGGGGAGGCTGAGTGGATTTTGGGACAATGGGGGGCCATGATATGGGTGGTGAGGGGAGCCAGGCCATGCAGGGGTCCCTGTCCCAAGCACAAAGCCCCATCTGCTCTGCATTAGGCCCCACAGAGCTGGGATTCTTTTGGCTTCTCTGCCCGTCTGGCTCTAATTAACCCTTCCCAACACTCCCCCCTCTCCCCAGCACATTCCTGTCCAGCTCCAGGGGTGGGAGTGCAAAGAACCAGGGGAAGGGGGGATGGCTGGGATCCAGCCCCCACAAATAGGCAGAGCCAGCCCTGGCCCCACCCCACAGCTCTCAGTGCCCCCCAGTCCTGACCCACAGCCTCCTTGCTGTCCCAGGCCTGGGTCTTTTCCACAGGCAGGCAGGAATAGGCAACAATGGGGTATTTTCCAGGTGCTGTATGTCATTACCACCTGCAAGCTGCAAACCTCCTTAGCTGGGGTAGCTGAGGATGCTGCAGGGCCAAGGACCTGTGCAGCTCCCTGATCTAGACAGCAGGGGGTAGGATGTGTGGATCCTTGCACTAACACTTGCACAGACACATCCCACCACACCTAGTCTGCTCACTGTTATGTGTACAGCATTTGCTCAGCCCCACCCAGGGACATCCATGGCGGAGAGTGTGTGTGTGTGTGTCACACGTGGACATCTCTGGTACATGTGGTTGCCTGTGTGTGTTCACATCAGTGCATGCGCTTATGTATGTGTCAGTATGTGCGTGTGCCTCTGGGAAGTGTCAGCCTACATGAATGTCTTTGGGTGTGCCTGTGTCCTGGCCTGTGGGGGTTGGAGGTTGAACAGGGCATACATTGGGAAATGCAATCAGCTGAAGAAGCCAAAATAGTCTTCCCTTCCCCCATCCCTCTTCTTTTCCCAGCCCCCCCTTGCCCCCCATGGCTTCCCCCCACCCGAGGTGCCTAGGGGCCATTGTTTGCCAAGCGTTTGCGTCAGGTCGGAGTCTGTTTCCAGTTTGTGCTAACAGGCCGGGTGGCTCTGGGGCAGGGAGCCCAGGAAAACTTCCCCCATCTGGCTGGGGTGGGGGGCTCCCACAATATTAACCCTTCACTGCACGGCGGGTGTGGGGGGAGTCCAGGCCCAGTACAGCAGAGGGCTGTAGGTCACAACTGATGGGCACCAGCCGAGCTGGAGAGGGAGAGGGGAAACCCTTGCATAAGAAGCTGCAAGAACATTTTATCCATAGCCAGACTTAGTTTAAACTATTTACTAATTGTTTGTACATTGTATATAGAGAAATCATTTCCCTGTCGCTGAGATGCAGCCACCTCTGGTGTGGAGCATGGGGGCTATTTACAAAGGGATTCCTCATCTGGCACTGAGATGAAGCCACCACTGGCACTGAGTGTGGGGTATGGAGATGCACTCAGCTCTGTGGTGGGGCACAGCAGCTTGGGAACAGCTCATTGCAGGATAGTTAGGACAGGCAGCAGGTAGTGAGCCCATTCCTCTTCTCAGAGCCCCCTGGAGATCTCCCCTTCACAGACCAGCCAGGTCTGTCCCTGCCAGTAGCAGAGGACAGCCCAGTTCACAATGGAGCAAGGGGACGGACTGCTCCTGGGTTCAGTGAGGAGTTAATGGGAACCATGTTCTTCCAGCCTATGGCAGTGGGGCAGAACCACTTGGTGGGAAAGGCCCATGGGGAAGGAGGAGTTGGCACAGGGAGCTTCCTGACACCAGGAGCTTTAATTACAGAGTCCACAGGAGACACAAAGATCCCTGCCTGTTCCCAGGATGACCCAGGAGTCCTTGCTCCCCATACTAAACCACTCCCCTCCCAGAGCTGGGCTAGAACCCAGGAGTCCTGAGTGGCCAAGGGCCCAAGTGTGGGACTCAGCTGCCTATGACCCCACAGACTTCTCAAATGATGCTGATTCCGAGGTTTCCACCACAGAGTCAGGGTTTGTCACCGCTGACCCCCGCTGTAAAATTGTCTGGGAATGGAACCCAGGGGTCCTGACTCTCAACCAGTAACACTGTCCAGCTGCCGGCAGTGCGGGCTCCACCCCTTTATTGTGAGAGCAACAAACACATTAACAATGGAACAGCATCTGTGTGCCCCCCTGAATTACCACACCCCTAGACACCCCCCACATTCTCTTACCAAGACCTCCCACAGCCCCCATTCAGAGCACCCCTCTGTGACTCCTCCCTTCTCCTGGCTCCAGGCCCCCACTTCCCTCCCCTCTTGGCTCCAGGCCCCCACCCAGTTCCAGGGGGTCTTTCAAGATCTGGGGCCCCTTCTTCATCCCCATCAGTTTTGCATAGATTTTCTGGGGCAGGGGTGCCAGTGGGTCCCAACAAGCATCCCCCAGGATCACCAGGGGGACCCCAGAAAAGCAGGGGTGAAGGGTGGCTCATGTGTCTGTTTGGCAGTGTCCCAGGAGCAAGATAAGGAGGAACCCAACCATGGAGACAATGGGAGCCATATCCCAGCCAGGGTGCAGGGGATCCATGTCTCAGCCCTGACTCGCAGGGTGGGTCCCAGTCCCAGGCCTGGCGTTGGGACGATTCCATCTCCGGGGTGGCCACTGCACAATTCCAGGGGACCAGCTGATAGAGACAGGACGGTTTTGTGGGGACCATGGTCCAGCTAGGGGATAAATGGGGTCCATATCCCAGCCAGGGGTTCTGGGTGACTCCAAGGGCCCAGCTGCAGGAAGATTGGGGTGGATCTGAGATCTGTGCACCAGTTGGGGGTGCCTATGTCCCAGCTGCAGGTGAGGACAGCTGCAGAGTCCTTTATCCAGCCCTGCCAGAGGCTCAGGCATGGCTCTGAAGTCCCAGCTGAAGAGATGTGGGCCAGTCCAGGCACCCCAGCCAGGGGAATCTCAACTCCCAGCTAGGTGCAGGTTGGTGTCCTGGCCCCCTTGTTTTCTGGGGTCCCTCAGTCTCAGACGCTGGTCCTGCAGGTGTCTGGCTGAGTCCCTGCAGGCGGTTGGGGGGGGCCCTTTCCCCCTGCACTGGTGACCCAGCGGTAGCATTGTGTGACACTACGGCTCTTGGCCCTGGCACCACAACGGGTACAGTACACGATGCCCAGTGCCACCATGATCACCAGGAAGACACAGAGGGGCACCAGCAGAGCCACCAGCAGCCACCGGTCATCCCGCTTCTTCCGTGCTCGCTCCCCACCCAGAGAGGCGCTGGGATCCTCTGAAGGGTGAAGTGGAATCCTTGCCATGTCTGCTGCAGGATCCACTGACCCCCAGCTGTAGGGTGAGGCAGGAGCACCAGGGAACCTTGGAGATCTGGGGCTTGGAGGGCCAGTGGTCATGGGAGTGAAAGGGGGGCTGGTATGTGAAACTGGGGAGCCAGTGGTGGGTTCTTGGGGGGCAGTGGATGTGGGAGGGAGTGGGGGACTGGTGGAGGGGATTGTGAGGTGAGTGGTCGGGTCTTGTAGCTCAGTGGTTGTGGGAGGGATTGAGGTGCTGGTGGTGGGGGCTGGTGGGGCTGTGGAGGTGTGAGGGGCTGAGTGGCTGGTGCTGGGATGTGGTGCTGCAGG
>ML681973.1:28652680-28685800 GCA_007922195.1 Podocnemis expansa
GTGTGCACCGGGAGCCAGCCTGGCCCAGCTCGGGGAGGGGCGTGGGGACTAGTGGTTAGAGCATGGGGCGCCGGGCAAGCTGCAGTTCGTCTTGAAGGCCTGTGCTGCCCCCTGGCGGCCGTGGGGTGACAGGCCCGGGAAGGACAGGCCGAGCTCCTGTTTAGCGACCAGTGCTTCTTGGTGTTCCTCCTGGGGTCCTTGTCAGTCCAGGCCCACCCTGCCCCTGCAGGGATTGAGCCACAGCCAATGTTTCCTCTAATTATACGTAGGCTGGGAGTGCAAAAAATTCTTTGTGTGCACAAAAGAATTTCTTTGTGAGCAGCAATATTAGCACTATTGAATTTTTTTGTGCACACTTTATTTTGTTGTGTGCGCAGGTTTCATAACCTGTGTGCACGCATATGTGCCCAGGTTAGAAGGAACAGCGGCCCCAGCTCTTGCCTGAGGAGAGGGTGGGAAGGGAATCCCCCCTCCATGGAAGAGATAATGCTCCTATTAGCCCTTTATACATGTCACCCCCACTCCCTTCCCAGGGTTGGAGAAAGACCCCAGGAGTCCTGGCTCCCAGCTCTCCTGCTCTAACCAAAGGGCAGCCCCCTGCCTAACCCAGGACTGGAGGGAGACCCCAGGAATCCTGGCTGCCAGCTCCCCAGCTATAAACACTGACACCCCCACACCAACCCAGGGGTGGGCAGAGACCGCTGGAATCTACCCACATACGTCTGACAGAGTGGGATTTTCTCCCACAAAAGCTCATGTGATAAATAAATCTGTTAGTCTTTTAAGTGCCACAAGACTCCTTGCTTTTTTTGCTTTACTAAACTAACACGGCTGCCCCTTTGGAACTCCACATACATGCTGTTCCACCTTCATCACAGGCAGGGAGTAGGGCACTGTGTGTAGGCGGGGGGTCTGGACCTGGGCACCTATTACACAAACCGAGGTCCCCTCCACTTTCACTCCAGACTTAGGAAAGAACCATTGTCAAGGGGACTCAATGGCTGTAGATGGCAGTAACTGGAAAAACAGCCCTCCTTCCCTTCACACTTGGCCCAGAAACAATCATGGGAGCTCCAGAGCTGGAAATGCCAGGCAGCCCTGGAGACGGCTCCCCCATCCACAGCATCCCCAGTTATGTGTATGGAAGGAGAAGGGGAGCACCTAGAGGGCCTGACTGTTGCCCTAGGACTGGGGGCAGATCCCCCAAGGGACGCCAGATTCAGCTCCCCAAGGTACATGGCTGTTTGGTTCTAAAAGGAGCTGGCCTGGGACCTCCACCAGGCAATCCCCTGATATAAGCCACAGAACCAGGACCAACAACCCTTAAAGAGGAAGGCCCCATCTCCTACACCCCTGAGCCAGTTTCTCCCCCAGGCCGTATAGTAAATCACAGCTGGGACAGACTCCTCTCCCTCCCACCCCATAGCAGAGACAGGAGTCAGAGAGACACTACAAAGCAAAAACAATTTAAAAATTAGGGTAAAAAACCCATTTACAGGTTTGGGGGTGAGTTTTCCTCCCCCCTGTTCAATACATCAAATGCACTGCATGGGAATCCTGCCCCAGGTCCAGGAGTCCCCATTCCCCCACCATTGTCTGCCTCTCAGCCCTGCAATGTGGAGAGGGGCATGGAAGAAATCCCCCCCCCAATGCAGTCAGGCTCCTGCAAAGCTTGGAATGAATCCCTACCACCGGGAATATGGGCTAAGTGGAGGTAGGGATTGTGGAGGCCTCATCCCCATGCCTCTCTCCACCCCCCCATCCAGTTCCTTATGTCATTGTGTCAGAGTAATACTGATCCCTTTACCCACCCACCCCTGCCCATACACCCTTTTGTGCTTCCTGAGGATGGACCCCCACCCCCTTGGTCCCTACAGGGCATTCCCCAGGGTGGTAGCCTGTCCTGGGGGCTGGGGACTCCCGGGCTTCACTGACCGTTCCCCAGCAGGGGCATCTCCCTGAGATTCAGCCCAAAAAGACCCTTGTCTGAACCCTGCCCTCTTCCTGTCTCTAGCAGGATGCTGCTGTAGGGAGGGCTTGGGCCTGGCAGAGGGGAGCTGTCATTCACATGGCCACAGCAGAGCCCAGGGATCAAGACCAAGCGTGCTCTGAGTCCACAAGTGAGGCACATGCCTCTTCTCCTCAGCCCACCAAGGCCAAGCCCCCTGACACCATTTATTCCCCCCCACACCCTGGAAAAAAAAATGTTCCCCAAAGAAGCCCTGTGATTGGTCAGCCCAATAGCAAGGCAGAATCAAGGCAATATGGGCAGGAAGGGAAGGGTTAATGAAGAGATGGGGCAGCTGAGCTAGTTGGGGGGTGGTTTGAGACTTGGAGGGTGTCTCCTATCGCACAGTGACCCCCAGCTTCTCTAGGATGCGGGTCCCCTTTTCTAGGTACTCGGCTCGCTGCAGCCAGAAGGTATCCTTGTCTTTCATGATGTCAGCCAACACAGCGCCCCCCAGGAACACCATGTGCTTCCGCCGCGGTGGGTCCTCGATCCGAATCTTGAATTTCTGTGGGGATGGGAGACTAATTATTAAAAAGAGCATTCCCTACCTGCCAGTGCCAGGATTCAAACCCAGAGCCAGAAAAGGCTCCACTCCTAGGCTGTGAGAGGAGCCCCAACTGGGCACAGGGGCAATAGGATCAGGGTTTCACCCCTGGACTTTCAGGTCAGAGGAGCTATTCCAAACCCCTGCCTCACCCATGGGCAAATCCCACACACACACGGCAGGGGCCTCTGTGCAGGTCAATCGCAATGCATTGTCGGTGGCAAAGGGGAGCTGAGCTAACCTGTCCCACCTGGGAAGGGACCGTAGCCCCCACACCATTGGCACAGGGCTAGGGACCACTCTGGATGATGTCCACATGGTGTCAACTCACCGACAGCTTCTCCACATCTCCCTTGAGCACCCGCTCCAGGTAGAGCTGTTTGATCTCACGCTCCAGCCGGGAGGGCAGGCCTGGGTACATGGTGGAGCCGCCTGACAACACAATGTGCTTGTAGAACTCTGGCCTGTCAGGAGGGATGGAGTGAGACAGAGACCCCCTGTGGCTACACCCCTATGACCCTCACTCACACTTCCAGCCCTCTCAAGCAACTTCCCCCAGGATCTCCCAACAGGATTATCCCCGTGATTGGCTACAGTAGCCCCCCAACACCTCAGGATCTTCCCAGTAATCCCCTCCAATCAGCCCCCCAGTATTTGCCAGCAACCTCCCAGTCCCCAATAATCTCATCAACACCCATGCTAGCCCTCACACTCACATAAAATTCCCCCAACAGTGCTCTCCCCTCCTAGGCTTGGAGTCATTCACCTCCACCCTCCATGGCCCCAGCTCCAGGCTCCACCTCCTGTCCCCTTCCTCACCTGGTGTCGATATCAGCTGCCTGGATAGTATTGAAGAGTAGCTCAGCCACACCCACACCCTCCACATTGATGAGGTGGGGCTGGAACAGAGCCTCTGGTGCCTCAAACCGCTCGCCCCCCACCTTGATCACACGCCCATCTGGCAGCTAGGGAAGAGCAAGAGGAGGCCATCAGCAAGTCTGCCTGAGTTTGCAGAGAGCCTGAGCTGAGTGCTTCCTGTGGGAGAGTCGCCTCCAGGCCTCCCAGTGGTAAATTAACTTCCAGCCCCATTACTCTAAGGGTCCCACCCAACCCATTTCAGCAAGGGTCTTTCAGTGGGGCAGTGGTGACCCACCCAGTCACAAAGCAGACACACCCCCAGCCACTCCCTCACCATGTAGGACTCCACCAGCACTGTGGTCTCCTGTGCCAGTTTCTGCTCCTGCTCAATATTGTACCCCACGTAGCAGAGCTTCTCCTTCATCATCCGCACCGTCTCGAAATCCGCCGAGTGGTTAAAGGCATAACCCCGCAGCAACAGGAGCTGACAGAAGGCAGAACAGAATCATGGGGGGTCTTCAATACCAGGAGTTGCTGGGGGGGGGGGGGCAGAGTCATAGTGGGACCTGCAGTACCAGGAACTGCTGCGGGTTACAGAGTCGTGGGGGGACCTGCAGAACCAGGAGTTGATGGGGGTGGGAGGGGAGACAGAGTCATGGGGGACTTGCAGTACCAGGAGCTATTGGGGACACCCTCCCACCCTGATCTGTGAGGATCTGGGGGATATGTGGTACAGTCTGGCACTCAAAGCATCTCCTTCCCATGCAGGATGGGATGTGCTGTTAGCAGGTGCAGCCTTTGGCCTACTGGCTGGCAGTCACCCTCTTCACATCTGTGACAGGCTGATCTAAAGGCAGGTGGCAAAGGGATAACAAAGAGTGTCCTTGATCTCGGCACAGGAATGAATCGTCTAGGCAGCAGACTGACCCCCCAGGACAGCAGGGTAGACGTGGCCTTGGCCCTGAGGTCACCTGGCCAGCTGGGGTCACCTGTTGCAGCTGATGGGAGTCACCTGATGGGGTTGGGGGGGCTGGCAGGTTATAGGAGGGAGGAGCTGTGCTCAGGGGAGGTTCAGGCCATTTTCATCCACTCACACTGATGGAGAAGCCTTGAGACAGGGAGCCCTGCCTGAGCTCAGCTCGGGCTGAGCCTTCCCCAGGGAAGCGTGAGCTGGCAGCCAGACACTGTGGACCAAAAGCTGTTGGGGCTGCAGAATCTGAGCTCTCTGTGCGTATTGTTCCTAGGTCAAAGAGCAGTGAGAGAGTCTCTGGGGGCATCCAGGGGTGGGGTCTGCCACAGGGGTCCTCTGAGAAGGCTCAGACCTTGGGACAGGAGTTGTCAAGTATGGGGTAGCTCGAAGTGTCTGTGCTGTGCCCAGTGGTCAGGTAGCTGGGCTGCGGCTTTCAGCTCTTAGGAGTGGGGGGCCCCAACAGGTCTGCACCCTGGAAGCCTACCTAGGGACCTCGAGGCTGGGCAATGGCTGTATTTCATTTAAGCTCCAGGTACCCTGTGGCTTGGATCTCCTGCCCAGCAGTCCGATGTATGGCCAACAAGTCTATGACATAGCTGCACCCTCACCAGCCTCTCACCTTGATAAGGTAGCGGGTGATGTCCCGTCCTGCGATGTCTAACCTCCGGGTGAGGTGGGGCAGGGAGAAGCCCTCGTAGACAGGGCAGATGTGAGTCACACCGTCCCCAGAGTCCACCACCACCCCAGTCAGCAGGCCTGAAATGGAAGGGGGAACCTTACTGAGCTGAGAGCCAAGAGGCCTATCTACCCTGGTACGCTGCCTTCACCAGAAGCAGGACTGGCCACTTCAGGGGGAGGTTGACAATGCCCCTTTACTAGCCAAACAGGAAATAACATGCCCAGAGAGGATGTCTCTTCAGCCTTCCCTCCCAAAGCAGGTCTCTCCCTACACTTCCCACTCACCCTCATGACATCCAGTGGCAGTGAGTTCCCCAGGCCAGCATCACTCTGGGTGGGAAAGCTTGCCCCTAACCTCCCTGCCTCCTACTGAAAAAATACAGTCAGAGGAGTAGACGACCCCAAACTCCCTTCACTTTAGTCACTATTTCCCACCCTGGATCCTGCCCCTTTGCTGCATAATTCACCCATTCTCTCCTCACCAGGGTGCTGACTCAGGCCCAGACTCTGAGCCTCCAGGGGAGGCTGCAGCATCCTGTGGGGGACCCTGCACTGGGCCCCCAGCCCAAGTGCTTTGAGAAATTCTTATGCTGCCTGCCAGAATGTCCAGTCAGCCATTCAAAGAGTCCCCCACAAAGGGCCATCAGATCATCTAGTCTGACCTGCATGGCATGGTGGAGTGCTGTCCTTCCCTCCCTTTTCAGAGGGTGGGAGAAAAGCCCCCCATAGTAGGCTGACAGTTTCCCTCTCCTATTATATGGGAGGGTAGATTTAACCACTGTAACACTCCCCCTGCAAACCCTCTCCTGTCCCCTGCTGCCCCAAACCTCTCCCATCCTGTCCCCCACAACATACACCCTGACCCTCCTACACCTCACCTGTTCCACCTCTTTCATTCCCATTCATGGTTCCACACCCTCTCCTGCCCCAGTGCCCCCTTACCCTGGGCGTAGAGAGTCAGCACGGCCTGGATGGCAATGTACACGCCTTCGAACTGGTACGTCTCAAACATTACCTGGGAGAAGAGGAGAAAACATGGGTCCCCCAACACACAGCTCTACCCATGCATCTCAGTTCCAGCCTCCTGCCCTCTGTTAGCCTCTCTTGGGCTACCCCATCCTGATGTCCCTCAAGTGCTGTCAGTGACCCTCAATCCCAGCAGCCACTTGTGCTGGGGCTCTACAGGAGCCCCTCTGTCCTGACCCACCACCCGTCCTAACCTCAATGATCTTCTCGCGGTTCTTAGTGGGGTTCATGGGCGGCTCTGTGAGCAGGATCTTGCAATTGCGGGGGTCAACATTGAGTTTCTCAGGCCCAAAGGTGTAGTCCCACAGGTACTTCATGTCGTCCCAGTTGCGCACGATGCCATTCTCCATGGGGTAGTTCACCTCCAGCATTGAGCGCAGCTCACTAGCCTCATCCCCAACCATCAGATCCTAGAGGGGGAAGAGGTGTTGAGATGCCTGCACTTTGGCCAAGCCACACCAGGCGTCCCTGTCCCCTCTGCCCCAGGCTCCTAGGGGATCCCTGTCCCTCATGTAGGAATCTTCTCTCGGATTTCTAGTGGAGCTCAGCCCAAGGAAAGCTCTCCTTCAAGACCCCTCCCACACCTTACCGGACCCCTGTAGGATCTCTTCCCCCCAGGCCTTCACCTTGATCTCAATGTCGCCCACGCGAGCAGTGGAGCGGATGATTGGGCGCCCCACCAGTGCGGGGAAGATGTGCTCAGGAAAGTTGGAGCCAGCAAAGCCGCACTTAACAAACTGTGGAGGAGAGAGAGAAATTAAGCAGGTGACTCATAACCCCCGCCCCCAGTTTCCACCCACCCAGACACAGAAGATCCCCCCCAAGCTGGGAGCGGGAGAACTGCTCCATTCCCCCTGCTGTATTAGGGGGATCAGAGAGACATGCTGGGGACACTTGGTGTCCTTGGAACACCCAGAAGGACCCTGGTCATCTTTCCTCTGTGTTATGGGGGGTTACCACGCCAGCTGGCCCACAGGGATGATCAGGGACAAGGAAAGCTGGGCGGTCACTGGCATGATCCCCCTTTAAATCTTCCCTCAGCCCCTCCCTAACCCCAGATCCTTTTGCCCCAGCCTTGAGTCACTGCCCAAAGGAGGGAGCAGAATTACTGCTGAGAACTCCACCCCGGGGCCATCCTGCCCCACCATGTACTCCCCAAACGCCAGCAGGAGGCGCCATCTGTCGGATGTGCAGGGGACTCCGTGTTATGGCATGGGGTTACTAGCCCCATTGCCCTTCCCCTGCTCAATCCACACCAAGGCCATGGAGGGAAGTAGCCCTGGACACAGAGCCTAGAGGGGAAGTGACACTTCTGCTTCTGCTTTTGTACTTACTCCCCATCCCTCTCTCTCTCCACCCTGCTGCGGCAGGGGAGAGGCGTCTTGCAGACCTCCCACCTCCATGCAGGGAGACATGTTAGGCATATTAAGATAGCACTTACAGGCCCTGTAAACTAATAGATAATATGCCTTTAAATAGTGTGTGAGCCCTTTAGGGGCGCTCAGCATGTTCGGCTTTAGGAGCCAGAGCAGCAGTATGAGATCAGGGCCCCACTGTGCCAGGCACTACATAGACATACAGTGAGAGACGGTCCCTGTGCTGAAGAGCTCGTAGTCTGAACAGACAAGGTGCGGAAGGGCAGACTGAGGCCCAGCGAGGGAAAAGGTCCTGTGCAAAGTTGCAGCACATTAGTAGCATGGTTACAAACAGAACTCAGCTTGTCCTGAGTCCCAGCCACAGCCCTACTAAATCGCCCAGCTTAATTCTGTTCCTATCTCTGGATGTCCTGCCATCTCTCTGGACATGGCCACCTGAACACCCAGTGACAGAGAGCTCTGAAAGCTAATTAGGTATGTAAAAGCTCTGGCCCTCATCCTTGTGTCTCACACAGAGGACTGGGCCCTCCTGTGGTGACACGACAAGCATGAAGGATTCTGCTCTTCAACTTCACCCAATGTTTCTTGGTTCCCAGATTAGGCAAGAGTGTGCCATGGGCCTTCCTCACTCCTGTTAACCTGTGGAACCCTTTGCCACTGGATGCAGCCTACAGGTTAATTCTGCCTCAAGGGTAAATGACAGGCCAAAGTGATCACGGCAGAAGTGTTGCAGACAGGCCCTGCCTGCAGTGGAAGAGTTAGCGGATGTAGAGAAAGAGGAAATGCAAGAGCTGAGCCTGCTTCTGCCAGAACAACACATGAGCTTGCAGCAGCAGAGAGGCACATACAGACCCAGCCAGCAGGCAACTGGCACATCTCCTCAGCCCTATCTTCCTCATCAGTACCCTGTATTCCTGGGCAATTTCCCTTTCTGGCTACAGACTCTGCATGGCCAAGGCTTCTAGAGCAATAGCTCTTATGGAGAAATCTTACTCCCAATTCCTTTTACAGGCACTTTCCTGGAATCCTCTCTGCAGAGGGGTTTTGCTTCACATTTCATTTACAAATTACTTTCCGCTTTGGCACAAGGCAAGCCTGTGCAAGCCCCAGGTCAGGAAGTGGGGGCAGGCCCCTCATTGTGCCAGATGCTGCAAAGACCCTGACCCAGATTGGTGCCTTTGTTGTTCCGGGTACTGCACAGACCAACTGAGATCAGGGCCCCCATCAGAACTGATACTGCACAAAGCCCCTACTACGCGGTGCTGCATGGAGCCAGGTTCTAACCGGTTCTGCCAAATTCTCGTGCAGATGGATAGATCCCAACCACCAGTGCCCAAGTTCCCTGCTGAACAAGAAGCACAGCAGTGCTCACAGAGACATGGAAATTGCCAGACTGGCTCAGAATCAAGGTCCATCTACCTGGGAATCCTGTTTCTGGCAACGATCAACCCCACATCAGAGGAAGGTGGAAGATGCCTGCAGTAGGCAAACGGGGAATGATCTGCCCCAGTGTTAGCTTTACCCTGCTCTGTAATGGGCAGAGGTCAGCTCAGGCCCTGAAGCATGTTTCATCTCCCTACCAGCATTTATGTCAGCATTGCCAATTCCATCTCTGCAGATTCTGCTTCTCCACAGACTCTTTCTGGAGCCTGCTGAGTTTTCAGCCTCGGCTGTCTCCTGTGGCAGTTAGTCCCCCAGGCTCAATATGCCTTGTTTAGACCAGCACTGCCTTCTCTCAGCCTGACCTCACAGCTACAGGCAATGCTTCTCAATGTAGCAGGTTAAAAAGAGTGAAGAAAAAACTCTGACTGTTTGCTGTACATGTGTATTTCACACAGAGGCTTCTTTGCAGACAGAAGAATGCATGGGGGACTGGATATCTACCCCATGTAGGTGAGGAAAGGACTAATATGTTCCTGAGAGACCGGTTAAAACACACCTGGGGGTGGACTAGGCCTCAGTAAAAAGGAAGGCGAGCTGGGGCCAGGCCGGGTAGAGTTACAAGGAGAGGAAGTGGGGGGAGGGCAACTGAAAGGAGCTAGCAGGAAGAACTCAATAGTCTCTGCTGGGGGGGCAGAGTGCCCTAGAGGCACGGTAACGCTCTGGGGTGGGATGAGGGACACCTGGAAGGAAACAAGCTCCTGGGGCTGATGTGACCCAAGGGCAGGGCCGAGCCCCATGGAGAGAAGTCTTGGGACCTGTTGCTTGTTACAGGGCCCTGAGGGGAGCTTGGGACAAAGCCTGAAGAAAGATCAAGGGTAGGATGGAGAATGGGGAGGTGGTGCCAAGATGTTGGCTAGAGCTCAACTTGGCAGTGCTTGGGTCTCTGGATTGGCACCCAGTGCTACGGGGAGGGCTGGCTTCCACCAGTAGCCCTGGAGGAGGAAGTGTGAGGCCTTTGAGAAGGGAGCCTGAAAGCCAGGAGTGAAAGGATGTAGGGACACCTGGAGCAGGACCTAGCAGTAAGTGTCAAAGCCCCAGTGCAAGGATCAGGACTATGATTAGTAGGCATTTGGGCACCCAGAAGAGGTAGAACCCAAGAAGGAGAGAAGAGAGGAGGTAGACCACCAGACATAGTGGGACCATTGGCCGGGGTGGATAGAGAGGAAAGAACTCCTCTCCTGGCCATGAGGGGCAGCACCAGGGGTGAGTCCATTCTCCTACAGGGAGAAATAGGACTGGATGGGCCCTCCTGGGCTGTGACATCTATCATCATCACCCCTCCCAAAATCCAGCTCCAGTGGGGTCTGACTTCACTCCTAGGAGGTGGCTGGCCCAGAAACACTCCTCTTAGTGGGAAGAATGATGGCAGCACAAGCTTCACTTTTATCCTCAGCTGGTCCCTGGCCAGTTTATCCTATTTGTTCTTGTCCAAACATTGTCCTGCAGCTTCAACAGCCCTTCTTCCTTCTTGGTGTTCCCACTGAGGTATGTAGAGGGAGCTAACAGGTCCCTCCTCTAAATAGACCCCAGCTCTTTGGTCTCCTCTCAGGAGAATAGCTCTCCATTTCCCCCAGTCTGCCTAGGAGCCCTTTCTTGCCCTGGACCAGTTTCTCTGTTGAAGGGAGTGGACGGAGGTGCACATGGTCTTCCTGATGAGGTCTTACAACTGCACTTCTACAGTGGACAGACATAAAATTGTCCCTCCACAAAGCAATTTGGCCCTGGGACAGAGCCAGGATGGTCTGGTAGCTGGGGTCCCTGGCTTCTCTCCTTAGCCCTACCGCTTTGGGATCTCAGATATGTCCTTTCTCCTGGCCGTTTAGCTGATGAGCTCTGCAAAGCCAGGACTTTCTCTTGCAGGGTGGCTGGACAGCCCCAGGCCTAAAGCAAGCCCTGATCTTGGGCTGTGGGTCTGGCACTTCCACAGGCCTTGATGTCAGGCTGAGGCTGTGGAGGCCCTGCCTTCCTGCAAATAAGGAAGCGAGCTCGACTTCTTGATAAGTGATTCAGGTGTCGGGCTGCCTTGCTCTCTGCTGTGGCCAAGCAGGGTGGAGAAGCTGAGGCAAGCAGGAAGTAGAGACCAAGCCATGTCGGAGGGCCCCTGGGCCCCTTCCCCAGTGGGGCAGGTCCTTGCTGACTCCCTCCCAGAGAGCAACACGGACCCTGCCCCACCGACCCACCCCTAGTCACCCCCTCCCTGCCAGCTGATGCTGCCACCAGTCCCCCATGGCACAGTCCCCCCCCATCCGCCTTTAGTGCTGGACAGGGCCCTCCACTGCGCCCCGGGAGCGGTGCCCAGCCTCCGTGCCTGCCACAAAACCCTTCAAACCCATTTCAACCCCGCTAAGGAGGGCGCTGCCACCCCCAGCCCGCATCCCCTGTGCTCCGGGGGCCCGATCCCCACCCTCCCGGCAGCAGGGCTGGGGCGGACCTAGGTCCCCCCCGACGGCCCTGGCACTGCCCCGCGCTGGGGTGCAGCCGGGGCCACCCACTCACCCCGGTGCCATTGTCGCACACCACCACCCTGCGGCCCTGGCTGTCCATGGAGCCGCCGCCCTGAGCCGCCTGAGCCACGGAACCGCGGTACCAGCCCGGAGCCCCGGCCCCGCCGCTGATGTAACATCCTGGGCTGGGCCCCTGCCGTCGGGGGCGGGGTGTGTCTGTCCGTCCGTCTGCGACACGCTGCTGCCCCTGCCGGGGAGAAGCAGAAAAGCGCCTGTGTAGAGGGAAGCCGGGGTCACTGAAACTCGGGGTTCCCGGGGAGGGTTAGCAGATGTCGGGCAAAAGCAGATGTCCTCGTTTTTACCTTCATGTCCTCCGTCTGGCAGGCATTTTAAAATCCATGATTTTGGCTGGCTTTTTACTTAGAGGGGTTAAAGTGTGCTAGAACACCCCAGAACACCCTATTTTTAGGGGGAAGCGTTCCAGGGCCCCCTAAAAACAGAAGAATATTCCATGAATACTGCATTTTCTCCATGTGTCCTCCAATGTCCTCCTTTTCGTACTTCCCTGTCCTCCTTTCCAGGCTTTGGTACCTGGTAGACCTATTCCCAGGACAGTTACCCTCAACCCAAAAAGCTTCTCTTCATATTCAGCTCCCTGTAACATCCAGTGCACGCTGAGACTGGGTGTCAGGATGTGTCTGCTGGTTGGGGCACATGGGGGGCACTCCACCAAAGGGACAGAGAGGTCATTGATTGCACCGTCCCCAGAGTATTTCCACATCTCTCTAGCTACCCTTCTCCCTCATTTTCCCCCAGGAGGCAGGGCAGCTGGGAGCATGGCTGTAAAGAAGGGGAAGTGAGGCCCATAGAGATGAAGGGCCCTACATAGCAATTACGGGTGGCAGGCCTAGGTCATCTGCTTGGAGGTGGTTTATGGAGATCTGTAGGCATATGGCTGGGGCTGGCTCAGGCCCTGGGTGTGCGTGTGTGTGTGCTCCTGGGGCTCCAGCCAAGGTTCACCTTGAATTTTACAGCCCTTCAGTGGGGAGTGTCCAGTTGCCATGTGACACACCCACAGTGGTCTGGATTCATAGTGTTTAGGCAGCAGGACCTTCCTGGGTCATCCAGCCAGGCTTCACAGCTATCACAGGCCCAGCAGTCCCAGCTATTTCCTCTGGATTTGGCCCAAAGACTTCAATTAAGAATTTAGACCAGGCATGGCCAAACTGCAGCTCAGGAGCCACACGTGGCTCTTGAAGGAAAACTTGTGGCTCCCAGAAGAATGTCAGCAAATCAGTTTAGAAAAGCAGCCCCAGCCTAGGAATTCAGGAGGGGGTCAGGACGGTGGGGAGAAGTGCAGCATGATCAGGATTTTAAAAAACTCTCCACTAGCCTGCAGTCTTCTACACTGAGCAGCAGCTAAGTTTTTACTGTATAGGCCTAGTTTTCATGCTAACCTTAAGTAATTATTAGAATCTGACATCAGTAGGATCAATATTTGTCCTCTTTTTATGATAAAATTAAAGTGTGCAATGCATTTTAAACTTAGTAATTTTGGAGTAGGTAAAAGTATACAGCTATATGCCTCAGTGCGGCTCTTGAAGGTTTAATAATCAACGTGTGTGGCTCTTGAGTTCCATAAGTTTGGCCACTGCTGGTCTAGACCAAAATATTCAAGTATCTGGGAGACGAACCTGTTGTGAGCCCCAGGCAGACAAGAGGAAGACTGAGGGGCCCCAATGCCAGAGGCTCCTGGCAGGGAGCAGCTGAGGTGAGCCATGTCTAGGTGATCCCAGCAGGTGACTGGTGTCCCATGCTACAGAAGAAGGGAAAACTCTCAAGGGCCTTGCCAAACTGATCTGGGAAAAATTCCTGCCCAGCTTCCAGTCTTTTGCTCATCTAGATGCTGGGCAGGACCCACCAGTTAGGCAGCTGGACACATCCTGTGAACAAGCACAGGACCCCAGCACCCACCCTCCTGCTGGTGTCATACTTCCAGCTGTGGCTGATCTCTGACACTTCACAGGCAAATGGGGGGACGGGGACTTAAATCTGGCTCATTGTGCATTGCTGAAAAAAATGACTTGGCCAAGGTGACCCCGGGAGGTTGGCGGGAACAGGAGATGAACCCAGGCCAGCCCCTGGTCCCTGCACCAGCCTTTGCTTTCCTACTGATGGGCAAAGAAGGATGCAGGTGGTCAAGAAGATTCAGAGGCACCATCAAGAGTTTGCCAGGCCCCCCACCCCAGCCCCGTGGTGGAGATCTGCCAGAAACCCAGTCTGAGGTTCCTAGGGTGCAGGGGAGGGTCCACACGGCCACCCCATCCCTCCAGCACCACTGCTCCGCGACCTCCCGCTCCACTTCCCACCCCCAGCTCGCCCCCCTCCAGCTCCAATCAGCTCCTCCCCCCCGCCGGTTCTAGCCTTTTCCATCCCTTCCCGCACCTGCATAGTAATAAAAGCGCCTCGCCCCATTGCCCCCGCCCCCCAGTGACGCAGGGGTGCACCCTGGGCTGGGGATCCCGCCCCGCGGAGGGGTGCAGCAGGCAGGGGCGGGCTGGGCTCGGGGCCTCCCCCCTCACACCCCGCCCTGGGGGGGGCAGTTCCGCTCTGGCGCTGGCGGCGGAGGCGGCAGCAATGCGGGGCTATTCATCCTGGCGGCGCGACACGGGCGGCTGCTGAGCCAGGCTGCGGGGGAGCTGGGGCAGCGCCGAGGGGTAAGGGGGGGCCGAGCTGGGGGGCCGGGGCTGCTGGGGGTGTTGCATGGGGGAGAGGACAGCGGCCGGAGCTGCAGAGCTCAGTGTCAGCCAGGGGCACCTCTCCATCCTTCCCTCCACAGTCTGGTGCCTCCATCCCTCCCTCCACAGCCCTGTAACCATCCCTCCTTCCTCAGCCCCGGATCCAGCCCCAATCTATGTATCTGTCCGTCTAATAACACACTACAGCTGTTTCTCTCTCAAGGAGACAGCTTGCACCATCTGTTCCCCTCCTTGTCTCACTCACACACTCCTTGAGGGGAGGGGTGGTTGATTTTGCACAGTCTTGTTAGATCCAAAGCAAAGGGTCAAACAGGAGCATCACCACATCTACCTCTTCCTTTCAGCAGCCCCCAGTCACTTACTAGCCAGCCCCTGATCCTGGCTCCCCACTCCTATCTCACCCCTCCATCCCATCTGTGGCTTGGTTTGGGGACCAAATGGCTCCCTCCCAGCCTGGCCCAGTAGCTGCAGTCTCTGGCTGGCTGGAGGAGGCGCAGGGATCACCCTGCATCCCAGGCAATTGTTGCCAGCAGCTGCAGCAGCCACCGCCCCCTCCATGGCTGTGTGTTTGGGGAGCCAGTTGTGTCACTGGCAGGGGAGCCCCTTGCCCCACTGGGCTGTGTTGGTGGAAGGAAAAGTCCCTGTTCACCCCACTCCTGTGTATGTGGCTGGGAGTGAGTTGTGGTGGTGTGTTGGAGGGGGATCCTCTGCCATTTGTGTACGTGGGTGTTTGGGGGTTGTGTCTGGAGAGGGTTGACTTTGCACCCTGTGTGTGTGTGTATGTGTTGGGAGAGAGTTGTGGTTGTGTTGTGTTGGTAGGGAGAGGAACCCCTGCTTTTTTGTGTTTGGGGAAGGGGTTGTGTTGTCCTTGTGCACGTGTAGAGAGTCCCTTCTTGCAGCCCTGGGTGTTTGGTTCTTGAATTATGTCTCTTCCTTTGAAGACAGCAGGAATTGTTGTGTTATGTTGTTTTGGTGGGGATTGTTTGGCTTCTTGCTTTTCAAATGGTGGGGGAGGAGCTAAAGATGTGTCTCCTCTGTGTGTGTGTGTGTGTGTGTGTGTGTGTGTGTGTGCGCACGCACATGCGTGTGTTTGTGTTTGTGGATGCATATGCCAACAAATGTGTCTGTGTGCGATGTTGGGGGGAGTGCCAGGTTTGCCTGACTGTGTTGTTTCACGTGTGTAGTGTCAGGGTGTGAGTTTGTATCATTTCAGCTGTGTGTGTCTCTGTGTGGTGGCAGTGGTGTGTGGTGACAGGGTGTCTGTACATGTCACGTTAAGGGCGTGTGTGGATGGTTGCTGTTTGTTGTGATATTAGAAAATGGACATTCCCGCTGCCCCCAAACAGACATGTACAGACCAAATAAGCCAGTCCCTACAGCTCTCTCCTTCCCTCCCAGCCATGGGCCCTCTTCTGTTCTGTTGGGTGGGGGGTACTTCACGGTGATGCCCAGGGAGTTCCCCAACTAACCGCAACATGAGCCTCAATACCCACAGCTGCCCTAACATCCCAGGGGGCCCCACAGCCCAGTGAACCCTCCTTTGTCCCCTGTGTGGCTCTGAGGGGATGAGAAGCTGACCGTACTCATCCCGTTCCCAGATGCTCCTGCTTGGCTTATATTTCTCTGCCCTGCACATCAGGGCTCCCATTGCAAAGGAAGACCGGAAAGCCAACATCTGGGGTCTTCACAGGCCTCTGCACATGGGCAACCCATGGTAATCCATAGGGGCAACTCAGAGCAGTGAGGGCTCTGGCCTTCAGGACCAGCTAATTAGACTGCGGGCAAGGGGAAATGGAGTACGGGGCCTTTCCCTCTACGGGACTGGCTCTGGTCCAGTCTGAGGGAGGGACCCTGACTGAAAGAAAAATATTTTCATGGTAACAAGAGGAGCATTAAAGATCTAAAATGTCACTGTGGTGACAAGGATTCCAGTTCAGCAATGTTGCCATGGAAACAATGGGGTTGTTATGGTCAGGAGCATCACCATGGTGACAAATGGATGTCAGAAATCAGGGGTGTTGCTATAGTAACAATGGGTTAGGAGAGCTCAGGAGTGTTGCCCTGGTGACAAGAGGAGGTAAAGAGTTAGGGGCATTGCCATAGCAATGTCAGGGTGCGGTGCTGGGCCCAGTGATGGATGACTGAAGGAAGGAGGGAGAGTCCTGGACTGCCCAACTCTCCCTGTTCTTGGTGGACACCGGGGAGGGGATGAGAAGAAAGGGATGGAGGGTTAAAACTTTACCTGCCTTGCAGTTGGGACCCTCCTATCTATCCCACATACACCATTCACCCATCTAGATAAAGTGGATAAGCAGCTGAACATGAGTTTCCCGTGCAGTGCTCTGGCACAAGGGCTAAGGCGATCCTGGTATATATAAACAGGGCAGTCTCAAACAGGAGTAAGGAGGTCCTGTTACCTCTGCATGCACCACGGATGCAACCACTACTGGAATATTGCATCCATTTATGGTGCCTGCAAGGCAAGAAGAAAGTTGATAAATTGGCGAGGGCTTAGAGAAAAGCCTCAAGAAAACATGCCTCACAGTGAGAGAGTCCATGAGCTGAATCTATTTAGCTTAACAAAGAGAAGGTTAAGGCATTACTTGATCCCAGGCTAGGACTGCCTTCACTGGGCGCAGTCATGGGACAGCAGATGGCTCTTCAGCCTGGCAGTCAAAGATCTAACAAGAGCTAAGGACTGGAAGCTGAAGCTGGGCAAATTCAGACTAGAAATAAAGTGAACATTTTAAAGAGTGAAGATAATTAACCACTGGAATAACAGCTAGATGGGAGACTAGGGGGGTGGATGGATAGAGAGGAGCGGAGGTATGAATGGGGATACATGGATGCAGTGGTTAAAGTATAATTTGGCAGGCCCTGGAACCCTCCCAAACTTCCGGGCCCCCTTCATGCAGGTCTGAGCCCCCTTCATACAGGTCTGGGCCCCATTTACCCACTCCAGCTATTGCCTCCTCAAATGTCTGCCTCCCATCCCACCTACTTCCCCCAAAATGCCTGCCCCCCACCCCAGCTACTACCCCCGAAAAGCCTGCCCTCCCACCACAGATCCTGCCCCCAAAATGCCTACCCCCTATAAGACTCCTCTTTCCCCAAGTCCTCTCAGCCCCCATCCCAACCCCTTCTCCCCCCCCCACGCCCTTTCCCCACCAGCTGCCTGCCTGTTCTCAACCCCCCCCTTACTCGATGGGGCAGGGCAGGTGCGCACGGGGACTCATGGCGCAGCTGAGGTGGTCAATGAGCCAGGCCAGGCTGGGGCAGGGGAGGGAGGCTGCAGCTGTGACACTGGCCGGCTGGCAAGAGGGGGCATGGGCCCGAGACTTGTTCTGGGCTGCACACACCACCTGGGCCCTGCAGGCAGGGGCAGGGCCGCCACAGGCGCTGGGAAAAGGGGGGGGCAGCTGGGCTAGCTCCCGCCCACAGCCCTTTGAGCTGGCTCTGGGAGAATGCACCAGAATGCAGCATTCTGGTGTGTTCTTCTATTTTTAGGGGGCCCAAGAATGCTGTCCCCTAAAAATGGGGGGCCCTGGAATGCCGTTCTGGGGTGGCTTACTTTAACCCCTTCATGGATGGGATTTAGGCCCCAAGGTACATTAATCACCCCCTCACCACCTGTGCTCTCTCTGCAGGATGGTGCTGGAGGGTAGCCCCGAAGCTGTCAGTTCCCAGTCCCTGGATCTGCGGCGATCCTGTGCCAAAGGCTCCCGAATCTTTCCCTCTGCTGGAGAAGGCTCCTTGCTGAGCAAAGAGCCTGTGAAATATGGGGAGCTCATTGTGCTGGGGTGAGTGGGGACTGGGAACAAGGTCTGAGAAGGGGATTTGCAGGTTGGTTTATCATCATAGAGTCTCAAAAGGCATTGGGGCTGTGCAGGCCAGAGAGTTGTAGCATCTCCAGGAGTGCTGGATGCTCATGCTGGTTTGTCATTGCAGGGTCTCTTGGGTGTGTGGCCTGCACAGGCTAGTTTATTATGGAGGGATGGGGGGAACTGGAACCATCCCTGGTAGCACAGATGCAGCTGGAGTTGGCATGTTGCCCTGAACTTGAGCAAGTCCCATCCCCTCTTGGTGCCTCAGTTTTCCCTTAGCTATTCAGACTGTGAACTCTTTGAGGGAGGAAATTTCTCTTACTGTATCTGTGCAGCACCCAGAAGTACTGTTTAATCCTTAGCATGCTGCTAAAGTGCTAGATGGGGAACAGGCTGAACTGGGTTTCTACTCCTTGCTATCCCAGAACTCTGCTCATTGGGGTTGCTGTGCTGGCCCCATAGGAAGGCTGTGGCACTGTCAGGACATCTGGATTCTCTTGCTTTTGTTGCCATCCTGAGCACAAAGAGGAGTATTGGCAAGCTGAGGGCTTGGCATGCCTTGTGCTGGCAAAGGAGGAGAGGCGAGAGGGCCATAGAGTCTGTATGAGCTAACATCTCCCCACTCCACAGGTACAATGGCTCCCTGGCCAGTGGGGACAAGGGCCGACGCCGCAGCCGCATTGCACTCTTCAAGAGGCCGAAAGCCAATGGGGTGAAGCCAGATGTGATACACCATATTTCTACTCCTCTCATCTCCAAGGTGAGACATGTCTGTCTGATCACTGCCTTGTAGCCCTGGCTTCCAGTGATGCTCCCATCCAGGGCCATGCTACTGACTGCTTTGACCACCAGGGGAGATACTACGTCTTGACACAGTAGTGGGGGTGGAAGTCACCTGCTCCAGTCCAGTCCCAGGCAGACAGACTGATTGGCTGGGATTGATGTGGGTTGGGACAGGACAGGGAGCGGGTGCCAGATCTGTTGCAGACTGGTTGACTTGGGGACAGAAAGTGGCATGTGGGCCTTTTCCCCTCTAGGGGGCACCACTCTGATCTGGCTCTGTGGGGACAGGGAACAGGATATGGGAGTAGTGCTGGGGGAGGCCACCTGGCTCAGGTAATGCTCTCTGCTCCCACAGGCTCTCAGTAACAAGGGCCAGCACAGCATCTCCTACACACTGTCCCGCAGCCACTCGGTGATTGTGGAGTACACACATGACTGTGATACCGACATGTTCCAGGTATCGCACCACTGCGGCCTACGGTCTCCCCCCAGCTTGCTAGCCCCTTGCCCATGACACCTTAGGTCAGCCACCACCCCTTCCATCAGGCTTTACACAGGCTGGGTCAGGGTGCCCCAATGGGGCAACATCATACAGTAGAGGCTGGGAGCTCCTTTGTCCCCATCAGAGCCCTGGCCTGGCCCGTCTGAGCCAGACACTGACTCTATGGGTCCCATTTTGCTGCTCTGAACCCCTCTTACACTCGCAGTTCTCCCTCACATCCTGTCCTAGACTGTTGGGCATTATTGCTGTGCAGCTCCCATGCCTGACCCTAGAGGTGGCTGCATCTCAGTGTGAGTGAGGGATCCCTGTATAACCAGCCTCCACACCTAACCTAGGGGTGGCCATGTCTCAGTGGTGGATGAAGGATTACTGTATAAACAGCTCCCAAACTCCTCTCAGAGGTGGCTACATCTCAGCCCATAGGGGGCAGGAGGAAGCTGGGGTCTCAGCGATAGTCTCTGTACAGATTGGCCGCTCCACGGAGAACATGATTGACTTTGTGGTGACGGACACGGCGCCTGGGGGCAGCTGTACCAGTGAGGGGCAATCGGCCCAAAGCACCATCTCCCGCTATGCCTGCCGTGTCATCTGTGAGCGGAGCCCCCCCTACACTGCCCGGATCTACGCTGCGGGTTTTGACTCCTCTCGCAACATCTTCCTTGGAGTGAGTGAGTCCTGACAGTGCTGAGAGGGGGCTTTCTCCTCTCGGTAGCATGGGCTGCAGTCCAACCCCAGTTCAGGGCACTGGCTGGCTCAGGGAATGAGGCACAGGACTGGTGGGTCTACCCTGAAGCTACAGGGCAGCTGGTTCTTGGGGCAATTGTTCAGGGAAGCTGATGCCTAAGGCTTCTGCCCCCAGGTTTGAACCCTGAGGGGGTCTTGGAGGGGTCATCGGTGGGCAGTAGACAGTCCAAGCTTCTTCCGGAGATGATGGGAGCCCAAGTGAGGGGGACAATAAGGTTCGGATCCCAAAGGGTGATTGGAAGGGGAGCTGTAAGGAAATGTACCCCCCAACCCCCTTCGTTACCATGACTTTGGCTGCTCTCATTGGCAGGAGAGGGCGGCCAAGTGGAGGACGCCAGATGGGCTGATGGATGGGCTGACAACCAATGGTGTTCTGGTGATGCACCCCACAGGGGGCTTCAGTGAGGACTCAGCTCCTGGTGTCTGGCGTGAGATCTCGGTGTGCGGGAATGTGTATGCACTGCGTGACAGCCGTTCTGCGCAGCAGCGGGGCAAGCTGGTATGTGGGGCCCTGTCATTCTCTGGGGTGGTAGTCATCCACTGCATTGTCATGGGGTGGGAGGGCACACCTACGCCTCCAGGGAGTTCCTCTTGCCTCCAGCTCCCCACCCAGGGGCTGTCCCCACACCCAGCTGTGCAATGCTGACTCTAGATCTGTGGGAGGCCTCAGTTCCCATGTCAGTCAGAAGGGAAACTCCCTACCCCCCAATCCAGCATGGACAGAAGGATCCCTTTGATCCGGGACAACCCCCCGGCTCTTTGGCCTGAAGCTCTTGCCCTTTTGGGAGCACCCCTCCCAGCCCCCTGGCCTTATATCCTCCCCTCCCCAGCCTGAGCCCCCTCTCTGTCAGCCCCCTTTTGATGATCCTTCCCCCAAGTCCTCCAACTTGACAGCACACCACACCTGTCTGCAGCAGATATCTCCTTCCCTTGGTCTGCCCTTTCCACCCTACTCCCCTCAAACTCCCGGCTTGACATCCACCCCTTTGAGCTCATGAACCCCCCTCCCATCCCCTTCTCTGACTCCCCTGTCCCACAGGTTCAGTCCGAGTCCAATGTGCTGCAGGACGGCTCGCTCATCGATCTGTGTGGGGCCACGCTGCTCTGGCGGACCACTGCAGGGCTGCTGCTCACGCCCACCCTCAAGCAGCTGGAGGCACTGCGCCAGGAGACCAATGCCGCTCGTCCCCAGTGCCCTGTGGGCTTCAATACGCTGGCCTTCCCCAGCCTGGCCCAGCATGGCGTGGTGGACAAACAGCAGCCCTGGGTCTACGTCAACTGCGGCCACGTTCATGGCTACCACAACTGGGGCTTCCGCAAGGAGAAGGGGGGGCTGGAGCGCGAGTGCCCCATGTGCCGGCGGGCCGGGCCCTACGTGCCGCTTTGGCTGGGCTGCGAAGCCGGGCTGTACCTGGATGCAGGCCGGCCCACTCATGCCTTCTGCCCCTGCGGCCACGTCTGCTCCCAAAAGACTGTGCAGTACTGGGCCCAGATCCCACTGCCCCATGGCACCCACGCCTTCCATGCTGCCTGCCCCTTCTGCGGCACCTGGCTCACAGGCGAGCGGGGATTTGTGCGCCTCATCTTCCAGGGCCCTGTGGACTGAGCCCATGACTGAGCAGGGGGATGTGGACTGAGCAGTTGGGGCATGGCTGGGCCCATGGACTCAGCAGGGGCAGGGCCCCATAGACTGAGCAGGGGTACGTGGCAGGAGATGCAGACTGAAAGGAGGTCCTGGCAGGACTGTAAGTGGAAGAAGAGCCTGTGGATGAGTGTGTGAGTGTGAGTGTGGGGCATAGCTCTGTGGACAGAGTGGGAGGAGAAGCAGGAGTGAGGGGGTGCCTGTGGACTGAGTGAGTGTGACCAATAAAACAGCAAAAAACATGGGGGGAGGGAGCTATCTAAAAAGACTAAACCAAGGTGTGTCTGTGTGTCACTGTTTCAGGGCAACAAATGGACCCTGTCTGGCTGTGCAAGTCCCCGTCTTCCCCTCCCACAGTCAGACCTTGCTCAAGTTGCTGTCACCCCACCCTGCAGGCTGTTATCCGGACCTATCCAGTGCCCCCTGCTGCAGGAAGTCCTGCAGGAGGGATACACTGTTGAAGAAAAATGGGGCCAGTGACCCACAAGAAAGGGTGTCCCACCTCCTCAGAGTCCAAGTCTAGTGTCCAGCCTGGATCCTGATACACAGGTTGGAGCTGTCTCAGCCCAACTTTGTCTAGGATGGTGGAGAGAATGTCGCTCATGTGGGCAACTCCCTTAGGTACTGGTGCCCTAGCGAGGATTCAGGAGTCCTTCAGGAAACCAACTGGCTGGGAACCCTCTGCACAACAGGGGCTGAGGACTGAGACTGCCAAGGGTGTGTGATCAGTGTGGAGCAGGTGTCCCCTCTGCATACTACAGTGGGGAGACAGGCTACACCCAGCTGTGGGGCGTCTCAAGTCAGAGCAGTCATAAGAACAAGCTCAGTTTGGGAACCCCACGACTCAGGGAGCCCCTTGGAAGAGTTTCTGCAAGGGAAAATCACAAAATGGTTGGATCTCAGGGTCCCAGTCTCTCCGTTGGGAGAGGGGGATTTATGGGAGCGGAAGGTTCTTCTACCCACAGATGAAGGGTGAGCTAGAAGCTAGGGGTGGGAATTGATGCCAAATGTTCAGCCTGGAATAGAGAGGGGATGTGTAATGGGGAAGGGAATTTGGCCTCAGAAGTGACTGGCTCTCTGTCATTTAGGGGTTTCCAATCCAAGCCTGAGGGGGCTTTGCAGGGGTCAGAATGGCCTCTTCTGGCCTTGTAACCTGTAGACCAGCATACGGAACAAGAGGTTATCAAGGATAATTGATTCCTGCTGTCTGGGTTTGACCCACACTAACCCTATGTGGGGCTCTCCAGCTCCTACAGCTGCTCCTTTTACTCAGACAAAGATCTGCTGCTCTTACATCCAGAGACCCTGGGCTCATTCCCTGAGATACATCAGGGCAGGGATGGCATTATATTTATTCTTTAATAGCTACAGGCTTAACCCTATGTCACAGGCCCCATTGTGCTGGGCGCTGCATGGACGGTCAGGACCCACCTCGTGGCAGGCACTGCATGGACCTTGAGCGAGGTCATGGCCCTATCATAGTGGGGACTGCACAGATCCCAACCCACGAGGTCAGGGCATCCTCATACCAGGAGCTGCATGGACTCGGTGAGGGAGTCCCAGCCCCGAGGAGAAATGTCTGGGATTCTGCTTATGAGATGTGCAAAGCAAGGCCACCCCTTTTGGCCTTATGTAGACCAAGCTGTATACTGAGCCAGGGGTCTCACACTCCCACTTAATCCTCTCACCCAGGTTCCCCAGCCAGGCCTCTATTTGCTTTGTAAAAGCTCCGTAACTGAAGAACTTGGCCTGCATGTAAGTGACTCTTTGGTGAAATAAACTGGGGCACCAACTTTCCTGGGGAACAGGACATGGAATTTTCCCTTCAAGGGGCTACTGGCTCCAATCTGGCCCCAGGGTGGGGAACTGGCTTGTTTAAGTGGACAGCACCCTCTCTTTTGCTGGCAGGCCTGATAATGAAGTTGGGAGCTGAATGCCCACTGCTCCTGGGACCAAAGCATTAGGGGTGCCTGAAAGCCCCCAGGGCTGTCTCTTTGGGATGGGTGAAAGGCAATATCTCCCTGGGAGTACTGGGATGGGGAAGTTGACTCATGTCTGCAAGTAAATTTGTAAGCTGTGATCAAAGTTGGGGGCTACGGAGCAGAATTCTGGCTGGGAAGCAGCACCCATTGAAGGATCTTTGCAACACTGTACAGAGACCCATGAAAGATCTCTACCTTCTGAAGGATGTGGCACAGTTGCTTCCCCATGGGATTTATTGTAGAGGCCAGAGATGGGAGGGGGCAGATGGAGTTCTCATCTCTCTCTCACTGGAATAGTGGCAGACTCCTGCACACAATCCATGCGCCAAGATGCAGCTCCCACCCCAACTCCCCCGCCGCTGCCATAGATCAGACAGTCTGGCCCATCCAGGTTGTGTCTTGGTTGTTTTCTGGTTCTTTCAGTCTCTGTGGGAGGCCTGCTTTGGTCCCTGAAGAAAGGTATTGTGATGATGCGACATTGCCAAGTAGGGTTTCTTCCCATGTGTTTTGCCTTTGCTGCCAGTCTCCTGGCTATTTTTACTGCTTTACAGCTCGCCAGGGGAAGATATTATGTTCCCATTCCTGTTTAGGACTGGGTGGTTTGAATCCTGCTGCAGTGTGCTGTGCCCATTAACTGCACCCACCATAACAGAAACCCCACAAAATGTGCCTTCAGGTTCCTCATCCCAGTTCTTCCCTGAGTGCCTCGAGAGAGCTCTCCCATCTCGGGTTACCAGATGTCAGGCAAAAGGAGGACACATTCTCCTTTTACCTTCATGACTTCCGTCAGGCAGGCATTTTAAAAATACATGAGTTTGTCGAGCTTTTACTTAACGGGGGGCCAAATGCTAGAATGCCCAAGAACACCCTATTTTTAGGGGGAAGCATTCAACAGCCCCCTACAAACAGAAGAATATTACACTAATAACTACATTTTCTCCATGTGTCCTCCAAAGTCCTCCTTTTTGTACTTCCCTGTCTTCCTTTCCATGCTTTGGTATCTGGTAACCCAGTCCCGCCAGACCTGGGAATGACAATCCACTGTGAGCAGACAGACAGCTTCTGTTACTGAGAATGAACAGGTCTCAACTCTTCTTTCCCCAGGAGTGGAAGGGGATTTACTGCAGCTATGGAGTTTCCTGTTGTGAATCACTATTCTCTTTGCTCACTTGCACTATCCCTTGCACATTCTCAACTGGGCATCATGACTTCCGGGTAGGTCCACTCCTTGGCTTGGCTCAGCTCAGGAGTACCTAGCACTGCATGGGAAGCATGTGGCTATCTCATGAGAAGAGCCATGAGAATAATTAAAGGGCTGGAGAACATGTGAGAAACTCCTGGAGCTCAAGCTGTCTAGTTTAACCAAGGTTAAAGGATGACTCAGCCCCAATTTGTAAGTACGTATGCTGGGACAGAATTTAATGAGACGTGCTACAGTCTAGTAGACAGAGGTCTAACAAAAGCCAATGGAAGTTCAGTGTGAAGTACAGTGCACATTTTACCAGTGAGGGTAATTAACCATTCCAGCGGCTGTGATGGATTCTCTAGCATGAGCAGTTCTCCAGATCTAACTCCCCCTCACTTGATGGTGAGGTATGATCTCCTCGGGCATTCTTCATGCTATCTGGGTATCAATAGTTTCACTGCCCCATCCTGTTCAAAACAATGCCCAGAGCCTCCCAATGGAGATGGGGCAGTATTGTCACATGTGAACAGACTCTCTTCCATCCCACAGGCCATCACAGTCTGGAAAGTCTGCTCTGCTCAATGTATCTGTCCCCAGCAGTAACCTTCACATGGGCAGGCCTTATCTTGGCCTCATGGCCCTGGAATCTCAGTAGCATGAATACATGAATTGTAGTTGTTTGGATACACTCATAGTGCTTCTCACTAAGGCTTTCTGATGGGTTGTGATCAGCCTGAATGGCCGCCTTGTGCACAAAGGCAAGGCTAGTTCTACAAGTGGATGAGCAGGGTGGGCACCAACTTCCAGAGAACACTGTACTGCTATGCTGCTGGTTTGGATTTTTTTCCCCTTTTCACTCAAATCTTGGTGAGGCCATTCGTTTTATTTGTTATCCTGAGCCATGGTGCATTTTGGGCAAGGGTTATACAATTACCTGCTGGTGAAATGGTAGAGCCACTCTTGCCCCACCCGGAGTGAGCTGATGGACGTGTGCCTTTCCAAAGAGCACAGCCAGTAGCTCTCTTTCTGTCTCACAGACCTGTCAGTTTCTGCTGGCTAAGGTTCTGTGCTGGTGGCTGTGCAGCTGTACTGCCCCAAGACCACCTCCCACAGCATCGCCCTGTAGCTCTAGTGTTAGAGCACAAAGCTCTGGTAGTCCCCAAGTCGGTCCAAGTGGTCCCAAGACACGCAAAGACAGAGGAGGTCACAAATGCATATATGCTTTATTACCTTACAGAGAGCTCATGGAGCTAGCTCCCCGAGGGGTACAGTACAGTGGGTTTTATAGTACAGTCTACAGGAAAAGGGGTAAGGCGGGCACAGAGCCAATCATAATTCAGGGTCGGGGGCTGTATACCTTATATGTCTGGTCACCTCACCTGGTCAGGGAAGGGTTATTTCCTAATATGGTGCATCACCTCATCTGATGCTTCTGGGCCCATGTGACTAACCCGGAGATGGTGAGGACAGGTGAGATGTGACTACCCTGGGTCCCTGAAATGGTGTCTCAGGACCCAAAATGGAGTCTGGTGACTCATGCTAACCCCTTCACTAGCTTCTGTGCAGGGTTGTAGGACATTATGACTGTCACCTCTTTCAAATGCCTTTCTTGTGTCTCCAGCCATCTGCCTGCTGCAGCCATGGTTAACAGGCTCCTAGTCTCACAGGCTGTTAGTCATAAAGTGCCACACAACTCCTTGTTTTTTCACAGGATCTTGGCCATCCCTATAAACCACTAGATTCCCTTCACATCCTTCATTCCAGGCTGTCCTTAATGGCACTCCATTTCTTAAGGTCCAGCTGGAGTTCGACGGAAACAGACAGGTGTCTGATATAGGGAACTTCAGCTGAAAGCCAATGAGCTGAAGATAAGTGGATATTCCACTCCCAATACCTGTTTAGGGGCTGATGCAGCTTACTGTCATGGTGGGTTACCTCCTCTTTAACGTCGCCTCCTCCTCCGGGGCCATATGTGTCAATCACTGATGCCTGTGAGTCCCCATAATGCCAGAGTCATAGAGTCACAGAGTTTAAGGCCAGAAGGGACCACTAGATCATTTACGGCTAATCTATGCTTAAAACTTACAGCAGCACAGCTCCATGGGTACTTGTAGCTATGTTGGCACTTGTGTATCTGCGTTATGTTGACAGGAAGGGAGAGAGCTCTCTTGCTGACCTAATAAAACCACGTAAATGAGTGGCTGTAGCTATGTTGGTAGGAAATCATCTCCCACTAACAATGCTGTTCATGCCAACGCTTATGTTGGAAAAATCATGTTGCTCAGGGGGTGGGATTTTTACACCCCTGAGCAACAAAAGTTTTCCCAGTGCAAGAGCTAGTGTAGACAACATCTTAGTCTGATGGATGGCACAGGCCAGAGAACATCATTGTGTTCCATCTGCACTGAGCCCAGTCACTAGGGTTTGTCTCCAGTATTGTCCAGCTCATAGCCAGTGGTAGCTTTAGTGGTACACAAAGCAGGTGGCCACTTAGGGCCCTGAGCAATAAGTGGCCCCGTCCTCAATTTGGTGGACAGAAATGAAAATGTAGAAAAATATAGAAATTGTTCCCATCTAGCAGAGGGCTGGAAGACTAAGCACTTTTCAGTCTTGGCTCATCAAGGCAAACTATCCATAGGATCTGTGCTTCGTCTGAATTGCAGATTTCACCATTATCTGCCCATCACCTTCACAATGATATGCTAAAAAAGCAGGAGCAAGCAATAGGCATCACAGTAACAGGTACTTTTCCAATGTTCTCATCTTTTAGTTCCTCTTTGTGGCCATTTATTCTGCCATTTTTTAATCCCACATGCAAAATATTGCCTTTTCTGTTTCTTTTTTTACCTTTTCTTATTTTGCCTTTTCCTTTGCCTTTGTGACAATTTTTCCTTCGGCTTTGGTTAGCTTGGGTGACGAGGTAGATCCATATAGGCTGCTACATATAAATACAGTGCTGCCCTCAAACAATCATTACAGCTGTGTGTGGTCTCTGTGCTGTATGTCTTTCTATTTATAAGTACATTTTTAGCTTCTTTTGTACTTACTATTTAATATTTTTGAGGGGGCCACAGTCATAAATTTTATTACTTCAGAGAATTTAATTGAAATTTGGTGTTTTTCATTTATAGCTACACACTAGAAACCTTCTTTTGACCTATTTTTATTTAATATAATTATTTGTATTAAACTTCTAGTGCACATAAACCCAAGCCTACATGAAAAATTTGTAAGATTTGACTGCCAACATTTTAAATGTGCTATTTTAGTTATTTTTGAGCCATCGTTAATTTTACCATTTTTATTTGTTACTAATGCATATACTTTTAATTTTTTTTAAATGTTCATTTTAACTTTGTAGTTCAGCATTAGCTCATTTATATTTAGTGAAAGATGATCAATTTACAAGCTTCATGATGGAAAGATCTTAAAAAACATCCTACTCAAGAATAATTTATGAGTTCCAGAGGGACAGTCATGTTAGTCTGGTTCATCAAAACAAACGAGGAGTCCGGGGGGGTGGGGGACTACAGAGGGGACTGGGGCCACAGGGAGGGCAGTAGTAGGGGCCTATAGGGGGCCCCACAGTGGGCCTTTGCCTAGTGTCCCCAGTTGCCTAAAGCTGCCTCTGCTCATGGCCCATTTGTCTCAAGCATCTTCCAACTTGCAGCCAATTTGGATTTGAAGACATCAAGGAAAGGAGAATCCATCATTTGCCTTGGGAGTTTGTTCCAATGGTGAATCACTCTCATGGTTAAAAATGTGTGTCTGTTTTTCTCAGCAGAATGTGTCAAGTTCCAGCTTGCCGTCATTAGTTCTTCTGCCTCTCCCCCCTCGTTCTACTAGCCTAAAACACCCATTAGGAATTAGTGTTGTGAAGATGTGTGGACGCTAACCTAGTCACTTCTTAGCTTTCTCTTTGAGAAGAAGCTGTAACTCTTTAAGTTGCTCATTCTAAGGCATTTTCTGCAGTCTCTGGATCATTTTTGTGGCTCTTCTCTGCACCTTCTCCAATAGTTTCAAGGCCCAGCACTGGTCTTACTAGTGCTGCATGCAAAGGTAAAATCCTATCCCTGCTCTTACTTGTGACTCTGTGTCTACACAACCAATGGTTACACTGGCCAGTTTTGCCACAGCATTGCATTGGGAACTCACATAGAGTTGATTGTACACTGGGATCCCTAAATCCTTTCAAGAGTCACTGTTCTCCTGGATATAGTCCCCATTCTGTAGTCATGGCCTCCATTCTTTGTTCCTAGATTTGGCACTCCATGTGACATTTTGGTTAAAAAGCTAGCCTGATATAAAATTAACATGTCTCATATTAAATGGATTCATATCAAGCTAGCTCTAAATGTGACTGTAAACGGGAATCAGCACTGAATGGGTCTGTCTCCAGAGGAGTCTCACAAGGATTGGTTCTTGGTCCTCTGCTATTTAACATTTTTCTCAATGAACTGGAAGAGAACATAAACTCATCACTGATCAAGTTCGCAGATAACCCAAAAACTGAGGAAGTAGCAAATAACAAAGAGGACAAGTTATTGATTCAGGGCAATCTAGATCACTTGGTAAGCTGGGTGTATGCAAACAGTATGTGTTTTAGTCTAGCTAAATATAAATGTATACATCTGGAAACAAAGAATGGAAGCTGTGCTTGAAAGAGGTAGGATTCTATACCGGGAAGCTGTAACTCTGAAAAAGATTTGGGCATCATGATGATGAGCCTCAGGTAAGCTCCCAATGTGATGCTGTGATCAAAAGAGCTAATGCGATCTTGGCAGTGCCAGATTTAGGCACAAGCAAAGTAAGTCATGGCTTAGACCCTCACATTATGAAAAGCCTCTAAATATGTTGGAGATAACAAAGATTTATCATAAGGTATTTGATAATGCTGTGACATTCCCTTCCCAGAATCTGGTCTGGTGTGATTCGCCCTGCTTCACTAGATGGACCCCCTTTCCTGGGTCAGTCTACACCAGCCTCCTGTGTGGCATCGGTCCCAAGTGGTGGGTGTGCACTGTACAGCCACTTAGGGGATGGCCCCCAGTGAGTACCCCCACTCCCCAGATACCTCACTGGGAACTTACATCCTACAGACCCTTCCCCAGTCCCTGTAGACTCATAGACTCCAGTTAGCCCATTTATCAAAGAAATGAGAATGTCCCAGCCTTGCCCTCTCACACTCTCTAAAGTTCCCACAGCTTTAGGTGAAACAAACACTAGCTTATTGAATAGAACATGATTTTAAGGGAGTAAATAGCAAATCAATGTGCAATCATTTACTAAAGAGGTCAGGATTCCTTGTTTGTTTTGCTGAACTAGAGGCTACCCTTTTGAAACTTCACTAGCAAATAAAAGATATAAAACACACCAACCTTAATATTACTATTTAGTCTCACTCTTTAGCTCTGTGGTTGTCAAACTTAGGGTTGGGACCCAGTACTGGGTTGCAGACTGTCAGGCACTGAGTTATGGTGCCCCCTACTGCCACCACCAAAAGAATGGAATGCATTGCTCAAAGCTTGAACTGTTGGGTTGCAGGCATAAATGATTTTTTTTTTCAACTGGGTCCCAAGGAAAAAAGTATGAAAACAACTGTTATAGCTTATCCGCATCATTTTTACACACAAGACTGGTTGGTGGTGATGTTCAGCCAGTGTTGGCCCTCCTGGCCATGTGGATAGGTTCAGTCTCTTGGAGTTGTTTTCAAGATGGTGTTTCTTTGGCAAAAAGCCTCTTTTAGTTCAAAGTATCTGTATTTGTCTCCAAATCCCCCTCAAACCGTCCTCTTCCCATAGCAGGGTGATTTACTTTGTTCCACCTGAGCCAGGGCGCTCAAGCTGCATTGTCTTTGTCATACACCTCTGACATCTCTGTGCTGAGAACAAGCCCAGAGTCATGTAAAATACCTGGAAACAAACTTCACATCTATACACATATATGGTGCTGCAGGAAATGTGGCACCACAACAATAATGTAGGGTATGCTACATGCATTCATAAAGGAACGCCTTGCATGGCATAACTGGCATCAAATCATACAATTACATTGCAAAAGTGAACAGGAAAGCTGTATAGATCATACCTGAGGGGTGCACAGGTGTGCATCCCATGACTAACACAGATAAGGGTTTTTGCAAAATATATGTTTTATTTTATGTTTTTCATTGCATCTTTGCCTATGCATATATGCAAATATTATGGTTTATCATTTATTTTTTCCATTACCCTTTCTATTACAATGTAATACATTTTTTTCTCTTTATTTTTTTCATGGTATGGGGCCTTTGAATCTTGACATAGTGTAAGTTCTCAGCATGTCTTAATCCAGCTCTGGATCTCAGGCCACATAAACAATGGAATCCTCAGTAGAAGTAAAAGGTTATTATACCTCTGTATTTGGCACTGGTGAGGTTACTCCTGGAGTCCTGTATCCAATTCTGGAGCTAACAAATCAAGAAAGATGCTGATAATTTGGAGAGGTTCAAAAAAGAGACACAAGAATGATTTAAGAGTTAGAAATTGTGCCTCACTGTTAAAGACTCCAGAAGATGAATCTATTTAGCTTAACAAAGAGAAGATTGGATGCCTGATCTCAGTCTATAAATAACTTTATGCAGAATAAATATTTAATAATTCAATCTAGCAGAAAAAGTGATCCAATGGCTGGAAGTTGAAGCTGGACAAATTCAGACTGGTAATCAGGCATCAGTATTTAATAGTGAGAGTAATTAGCCATTAGAACAATTTACCAAAGGCTGTGGTGGATTCTGCATCACTGATCATTTTACAATCAAGGTCGGGTGTCTTTTCTAAAAGATTTGCTCTTTTTAAAGAACTCCCAGTTTTTGTTCCATTTTCTTCTGCCTAAATTTTTCCTTCCAATCAATTTCACTTATAACTTCCCTCAACTGTGAGAAATTAGCCTTTCTGAAGAATTAAGTCTGTCACTGGTTGGGATGTAACAAGGCAGAGTGTAGGAAATCTCATACCTGCTGTTATTAGCCCAGGCCTAAGAGACTTGGCTGGCCTTAGGAAGGAACAGGGAATAGCTGGTAAGGGGGGAGGGGGCAGTGGGACGTATGAATCGGCCAGTACTAGAAACCACTGAGGGCCCTGGCTGTGTAGTATAGGTGTGACAGGTTGTTTGTTGGTCAGGCAGATGGGGCTTGTGAAGCCCTGAGTCCTTAGGGTGCCTGGGAAAAAACTGGAACTGAACAGTTGCACTGTAAACAACAGGAGCACAGGTGACTTCAAGATCAAATCATAGGGCTGGAAGGGACCTCGTGAGATCATCAAGTCCAACCCCCTGGGAATTGAACCCAGAATCTTCTGTATGTTAAACAAAGGTGTTACACTATTTAAAGTGTGGTGAGCCCTTTGGGCTGGGGAGGAAGACTGCTGTGGGTTGTAACAGAGGGGATTAGGCCACCTGGCCTGTTACATATTATCTTCTATTTGCCCATTTTAATTGTAATTGGCTTGTGATTGCTAGTCCCTAGGCAACCAGAAACTGCCAGTGCAATGAATTATTTATCCATAGCTGTGTAGACTGTAACACCTGTAGGGCTGGTGCCAGTGGTGTTAATACACTGCAGTGCCTGCCAAAAGATGTGGCAAAGGTTCTCAGATGGCTCACTTTTTTCAATACAGCAGACCTCATTCTTGACATTCCCAAACAATGGTTGCAGTGTTGGTCCCAGGATGTTAGAGAGATAAGGTGGGTGAGGTAATATTTTTTATTGGATCAACTTCACTGGGTGAAAGAGACAAGCTGTTGAGCTACACAAATGTAGTTTGGCACCTTCTTGTATTCACACACAGATGGTTATTTCGAAACAAGTTGTGTCGATACAACTTGTTTCGAAATAACGCCTTATTTCAAAATGACTTAATTCGAATTAGTAAAAAGTCATTTCGAAATAAGCTAAAAAGTGGGAAACGAAATAGCAAGTTCACAGTGTGAACATGCTATTTCGTTAGGTGCTGCAGGGGGCTGCAACCACCTGGGGGTGACCCGCTGCTGGCTCACCCTGCAGCCCCAGAAAGGGGGCTGCAGGCACTGGCGGGGGGTGAGCTGCTGCAGGGTGGTTCAGCCCCCCACCAGAGCTGCCCCCCCCACACTGCCGGCGGGTCGGGGGAGCCGGGCTCAGCCCCCCACCAGAGCTGCCCCCCCCCGACCCTGCCGGCGGGTAAAATGGTATGGCTAGTAGTCATGGTATGGCTAGTAGTCACCTAATACTGAATTATCCAAGCAGCACTCGAAGAACAACAGTGACTTACTTACCAGTAACCATCCTTCTTCAAGACAGGCTGCTTGCATGCATTCAGCCCCGCCCCCCCACC
>ML681973.1:28686200-28761063 GCA_007922195.1 Podocnemis expansa
GGGGGGGCGGGGCTGAATGCATGCAAGCAGCCTCTCTTGAAGAAGGATGGTTCCTACTCGTTGCTCCAAAAGAGCCTAAGCAGATACATGTTGGGCAACCTGTAAGGAGACCTAGATTTCTTTACGGATAGGCCTATGAGAGACAGTAGGGGACGAGAAGTCTCCTGGAGCATGGTGAATGGGGTATAAGAGCCTGGTCCCATTATAAACCTCAGGGTTCAAGCCTGAACTGTGGCAGCAGAGCTGTGGGTTTTGAGGGATAGTAAGATGAGTCTTCTTTACAAAACGAGAGCTGGTCTATACCTCTGCAGAGGAATAGAGCGGAGGTTATTCCTACCCATCAAGGCTGAAGGTTAGGGTGTAAGAAGGGCTCAGACCTCTAGTTTCCACCTGATGCTAAGGAGGGTGAGACAGAAAACCCTGTAAATCAGACCTAGCAGGGAGGCCCTGAAGGGAGAGGATTCACCTCGTGCAGTAAGGGAGCAGTCAGGAGGCTCATAGCTTTATGGGCATCAACTAGTGCTTGCAGTCAGGACACTGTCTAGGTCCATCCACAGGTGGGATAGACCTACACTGCTCTTGCTGCTGAGGAAAGGAGAGGCGGAGGGTGGGAAGTATGTGATCTCTAACGGTAATTTCCCTAGAGTCTGAAAGGGTCCATGTGTATGGAGCCTCCTAGTGAGAAATGATCTCAGGGAGATGAAGCTGAAATCATTGGGCAGAATTTCAGGGAAAACACCTATGTAGGGAGTGGGGTTTTGGGGAGCGGGGTGTGGGTAGATGGCCCAAAGGGTAAAAGGCGCTTGAGGCTGACTTTTGCCTGCACCCAGATTCTCCAACCTGTACTGGGGAAGGAGAGAGTATGTTGAAAAGCGATTAGCCCCTTAGGTCTCTACGTGAACACCTGGGGCTCGAAGTATGCAAAGGCCCTTATTGTGATAACCTTAGTAGTGAAAGCCGGTTGAAAGGAATTATATCTGGGCACAGACAGGATGTAAAACTTCATGGGTTGACCTGGGAAGTTTCCTAGAGTCAAGTGAACAACTTTCCTCTGGCTCGCACCCAAAACAGAGGAAGAAGATGGGGACCGGATCCTCCAAAGGCGCATTCCAGGAGAGAGAGAGAAAGAGAGCAAAGGATCCATTTCCCCTTGGCCTAGACTATATAGGACAATAAAGCGTGGTTAGACCTTGTGATGCAATGGAGGAAAGGAACCACCACAGAGCCCTCTATCGGTTTAGGTAAAGGACGGATAGTTTAAAAAAAGCATCCAGGGAGATGGAAGCAGCCCTACTGATGCTGCAATGGGAGGGCTGTAGGAGGCAGACATTCTGGAGAAAAATTCCCCATACTTAAACAAGTTTGTCTGGTGGGACTGTGGGAGAGACCAGCCTAGGAGGGTCTGCTCCTCAGGGGTAGGTGACACAGATCTGGAGTACTCTTCCTCCTATAGTCAGCCGAAGGGGCTCTCTTCATCCTGACCTTGTAGACGATACCAGGGAGGAGACAGGGGAAAAGCTGTTTCTGCCAAAGGTATCCATGGGATCAGCTCTCTAGCTGTAGAAGGGGCTATACCTGCTCTGCAGGCCAGGGGTAGTGAGATACGCCTACCCCCCTGGTATGTGATCCCTGCTCAAATGTCATAAGGCCTCCTACACAGCAAAGCAGAGGGGAGGAGAGGGACATAGGGAGTCACTGCCTCTCCTGAGGTAGGCCACACTGAAGAAGGGAGGGAAGGGTCCCCAGGTGCAGAGGAAAAGTGGATTGTGGGCACTTTGGTTCTTGATTTGTCCCCTGTCAGGCCCAAAGGGGACAATGGGATGGAAGAGAATGACTTAGAGGTACTCTGCTCTGCCAGAGTTTGGTGGACCCTGGCCTGTGGCAGGACAAGTTTAACAAGGCTACATACTCATCTGGGGGGACAGTATGAAAGACTGAGCACCCCGCCAGAAAAAGCCAGCACACCGACCGGCCTGGTAGAGCGTGGTCGTGAGGAGACAATCATACAAGTCCTTGGAGTATATTTCCTCACTGAAGTTGGGCATCATAGGGGTCCCACTGCGATGTTATAGGATACTTAAAGGGCCCATTGTCGATGAAGGATGATAAGTGGTAAAGAATGTGCCCCACAGGGAAGTTCTTTCACCAGTACTACTGCCTCAGGCTGGCCTCTTAAAGCACAGAGGATCATGAGCCTACCTGTGTAGGGGATTGGGCATGGAATGACCCTTCTGGGGTTCCCAGGAGGAGGTAGTCTGCAGAGGAGTGAGAGGGCAGAGTTGACCCTTAAACACCTCTGTGGGAAGCAAGGGTGGGATAGATCCAAAAGGTTGAGGGAATGATCCAGAGGAGTCTGGAATCAATTGTGGGACTAAGAGTCCAAAAAGGCTGAGCCTGACTTATATCGATAATAGGGGGTGTGATTACCAAACACCTGGAGCCCAGGAGGAGTGTGTGAGGGAAAAAAGGGGGGACCAAGATTTTGCTACCTCTCTTACTTAAAACCCCTCAGGAGAGTGGGAATATAAACTCTGGGCGATCAAAGCGATGAGCCTGATAATCGAAGAAGTGAATCGTGGCAGAAAATGTTTTGGTTCTTAATTATCAATCTTGCATCTCACCCATTTGAGGGGGCTGGTGTTCCTCTTGACAGTGGGGAGAGGGAGGGCAACTAGGAGAATGGGAGGGAAACGTCAAAGAATCGGAGATCCATCCTAGGGTCCCTGGTGCCATCCAAGAGGGAGTCTGTAGCCTCTGCGAATAAGCATCGATCCTCAAACGGAAGGTCCTGAATGGCCTTTTGAGTATGCAAAGGCAGGCCTGTGTCTTGTAGCCATGCCATTCATCTCATGGCTACAGCCAAGGATATCCCCTGGCTCACAGTGTCTGAAGCATCCCACGTGGCTAAGAGAGAGTCCCTGGATGCCAGCGAACCCTCCTCCAGAAAGGACTCAAAGTCTTCCCTATAATCCTGGGAAAGTAGCTCCTTGAATCTTTTCAGGGAGTCCCAAATATCTAATAAGTACCTGGCCACCAGGGCTTGGTGGTTAGCTACTCATAACTGGAAAGCCAAGGTTGAGAACACCTTCCTGTCTAACACATCTAAATGCCTAGCATATCTAGACCTTGGAAGGGGATTCTGAGTGGTTTCCGTTCCATGCCCGAGGGCAGCTTCAATCACCTGTGGATTTGGACTTGTATGGGTGGTGAGGAACAGGAATTCCTCCAGTGGGACCCTATACTTGTACAATGCAATGTCTGACACTGGGGTGATAGAGGCAGGGCATTGCCCATCAGGATCTGGCAATGCCATGCACACTTAGATGCAGAGGCACCGTTATGTCATCTGGGGGTGATGACACACCAGGGTCAAAAAGGGGGTCCTGGTACCCCCCCCCATGGGTTCAGCTTCTAGATCTAAATGGGCAGATACTCAGCATAGTAGATCGAAATGGGGTATGATGTCCTCCCTATAAGACCCCGGTGGGGGTTTAATTACCTGCCTGGGGTGATATGTGTGGGTTCTTTGGGACCATGGTAATTGTGTGCCGGGATCTCCTTCATGGCGGCAGTACCAGTAGGCACTGGTAGTCCTCTGCCTGCCCCTCCTGAAGGGAGTAGCCACCTCCCAAGTAGGGGAGAGGAAGCCCTCTCTCTGCTCCAGAGGTCCAGTGCCAGGGAAAAGGAGGCACTACGGCACTGAGAGGACACAGTGCATGATCAAACGAGCTTCAGGGCTGTACCGCTCAGTGCACTAGGAGAAATCTCCTCCTGCAGCGCTGGAGAGGTCGGTACCATACTCAGTGCCGGAGAGCAGAGCTGTTTAGGGGGAGTCCATTTCCCCAAAAGAAAGGCTGGCTTTCCTCTTTGTCTTGGGTTTGGAGGGGTGGGTGTAGGTAGCAAAAGTAATGCCTTTGCCGCTTTGAAGGCCTCCAGAGTGGAGAGAATCAGTACCGATTCCAGACCTTGGTGCCAAGAGGGGCCAGGCCATGGACAGTTCAATCTATGAGGGCGCTTCAGCACTGAAGCCAATGCTGCCCTCATCTTCTGCCCCTTAGGGGAGTGGCACTGAGAGGGTTCCAGTGCCAATCTGGCACGCAGTGCTGGTGTTGAAGGTAGCTCCAGTGCTGATTTGGCACGTGGTGCCAGTGATGTAGTTAACCCTAGTTCTTTGGGGATAGGCTGCCATGCTTGCTCTGAGGCCAACGCATGGCGCCTTTGCTCCCTGTCTTTCAGCATCCTTGGCTTGAAGGACTGGCAGATGGAGCATTCATTGGCCTGGTGGGATTCACCTAGGCACTGCAGGCACTCCTTGTGGGAATCATCCTGTGGAAAGGCCTTTCCACAAAAAGCACAGGATTTAAAGACCGGCATCTTTTGCTGTTGACTGGACCAATCTTCTACCTCCAAGCTCACACGTGTCAAAGAAGCACTGGTTCTCGGTGAGACGATGTCCACGAGCAGGTCTTCTAATCTAAATGGGCGGCTCATGCACTAACTTGACGACAGGCACTTGCGTTTGCAAGGACAGGGCTGTTCCAAAACCGTTGCTGAGGGTGGAAAAAGGAGGAGGGTCAAGGTCAGGGCCATATGTATAGCCACGGACGTGGCCGGAGGGGGCGTCAGCTGGCAAACCTGCTCTGACAGGCTAGGGCAAAAAGCTTCTGACCAATCATGCGCTGCGGCACGTAGACATCTAATATTGAATGTGCTCAAAGAAGAACTGCCACTTTTTATTCCTGAGGAAGCTGCAGCACCAAGATATAAAATGGTTCTATATTCTGCACCACTGTCCATAGGTTGGGTATTTTCCTTTCTGCCTTTAACAACGGTACATACACTTGACCATGATACCTGCATTCTTGTTTGGGTTGTCTCTGTCCTGCTTGTTGCCGTTCAAGCATGACAGCTTGACAAGATTAATTTGGCAGGGCTGAGGCACCAGACTCAGTCTACCCAGACAGATGACTGGAGTCTTTGGTTTTGTTTCCACTATTTACGTAACTTTTATTAAGGCAGCAACAAGAATTATACAGTTAAATACATCAAGCTATTTATCAAATGACAAGAAAAATATGAGATGGTAAATGGGACCTGACAGGCTTTCTTACCATTTACAAAGCATACGGTACGCATGACTAAAGCAACCCGTTGTCCTGAATCCTTTTTCTAATCCTTAAACAGAGTACAAACAAGCAAAAACTTATGCTAAATAACAAGAAGGCAACTATGATTTGCAACTGCAAACCTACAGTTAGCCGCTGGATTAAAGCAGGATTACAGTTAGAACTGTTACTCATTCCCCTTTGCTGGCCCTGGGCACCATTTTTACAATAGGCTTCTCTTTACCTGAGGAGGTTCAGGATACTTCTTCTCGGGTGTTGCTTGCTAGCAGCCACTAGCATGGATGCTGGCCAGCTGTTCATGGTTGCAGGATATTCGGACCGGTGAGTTACCTCAGGGTGATCAGGCCATTGGCGCGGTGTCTTTGGTTTGTCATTGGTGTCTTGAGTTTGTTGAATGCAACTTAAACAGCTTAACGTAATTACACTTTAAATGTTTGTTTTAATTTATTTTTTTTAACAACCATTAGTTTGTTTACAAAGCAATAGGAACCAGGTATTCCATAACATAAGCTAAACCTGCTGAATTGTTTGGTTAGCTTTAACATTTTTACCAGACCAAGTATATGTTGTTATATATTTTACCACAGAATTTTTATGATGATATTTTTGTATTCCAAAAAGGTGTAGATAGGTTTATAAACATCCAAATTAGAAACTGATATTTGTTGCCACTACCTTTATATTACTGTTTTTCCTTATTCTTGTTTTTCTTTGAAAAAAGAAAAAAAAGTGATTAATAGAAAAAATTGTTGCAATTGCATTATTTGTTGAGGCAAAAATGTACATGTACATATATGCATTAATAAGGCCTTTTTGAAGTGTTGAAATAAAAATTGTTATGAAGGTTTGCCCAATTTGAATATTATAATAGTGTGGTACCACTTATAGGAAAAAAAAGTAGAAATTGTTTTTTGTTGCAACAAGAAAAAAAATAGTTACATGACACACACAACATAAAACACAGGACAACATACAGGACAAAGTTACTATTATGAACAAATAGTGCCAGTTAGTGGTTAGGATTACACACAGTTTGTACTTCTTTGGCTTGGCAATCATGTCTTTAAGATAGATGGCATACTTCCAGCTGTCACATTTTGAAGAGTTAAAAAATAAACTTATTGTGTTTTACTTTTCTTTTTTACCTGGTTCTTCTTTGCCCATGTTCTGTTGTGTTCTTAGCCACTTCATCTTTTTTAGGGTGGTGGTTTGTGTAATAAACTTAACTGATATGCGAAAATATGTAAGAAAGAAGATTTGAATTTTGAATGTGGTATTGAGCCAAAGAAATTAGCAACCTGCACCCTTGGTTTTTATCCTGGCTCTGAAAGAAGGCGGGGGGGGGAGTGAAAAATGAATTTGTTCCCCCAGCACCTGTTGCTTCTGTGTGCATGCCAAATGGGCTGCAGCAATGCCCTCGCTTGTAATAGTTAACCATTTGTTGGCAATTTTGTGTGTTAATTTATTTACTTTAGATGTTAAATTTTTGTTTTAGCTCTTCACTTTGAAAATTTTTATAGCCATTCCTTTGTGATAGATTCGCAACTTTTGTGTTTTTTAATGTGCTCTGTGAACTATTAAATTCTACAGGTATCTGAAGGGGAAGAGAAAGAGGGTTTCCTAGTTCTGGGTTTTCTGTCATGTTAGATCGCGATTCCTACAGAGGACAGCTCATTTACTTACCAGATCAGAGGTCGGGGTCACCAGTGTGGTACGCTGGGCAGAGTGCAGTCAGGTACGTCAGGCAAGATGTGTTCTTATCAGTGTTCTGTGTCCAGCGCTGATATCAGTTTGGCTGTGTGTGTGAATGCATGCGTGAGTAAACTGAGACAACACTCATGATCGAGGAAACCAATACGACCACAGATCTTTGTAGAAATGAAGGTGCCAGGCTAGGCTTTATTGCAACATAGCACTATGGCAAACAAATTATATCAACAGATTTGTTGGCAGCATTGGTGCTCTCAATGCAATGGAACAGCTCAACTGACAGCAGGACTGGCTGTCACCCTCTCAGCTTCACGAAGTTTGGGCTCTGGGGCTCCTACTTTTATATCTTATCTGAACTGACTTGTACATCTTTCCTTTGATGCCACCCCTTAATTTGATAGGTCCCTGGTTACCTCAATTGTCCTATGCATCCCTCCTTTGATGCTACTTCTTAATTTGATAGGTCCCTGGGCATCACCATCCATCAAGGTCTCATGACTTGGCCAAACCTCTCCTTTGTACAGGTCACTTTGACCCAGCATACCTCCTTATCTCTTCTGGCATGAGAGTGGACTAGCGCCCCCTTTCTCCAATTCTTTATTCAAGTACATTCTCATCTTTGTCTTAGTACTTTCTCATATTTAGCTTGTACCAGTTTTGATGAGGTTCCCATGCCCTATGTACATGCCATTCAGGCCCACTTTCTTGGATTGCTTTGCTAGGCCTTGAGCTAATACCTACGTGCTTCTACTTATCTTACTTAACCTTTTACTTTCTCCTACAGGGTGGTTAGCTGGGGAATTTTTTGCGCCCTACTTTTTCTGGCCAAGTGGTTCTCAAGGCCAGCACAGGGTTAACCCTTTCCTGACACTCCTTCCTAGGTTCTTGAGTCTGAGCCTCAGTACTTGGTCTGCACTAGTGACCATTGCTGCTTTTTATCCTTTCCCAGGCTGTTTAATTGTCCTTGCTGTTTGGAGGCATCTCTCCACGGTTAGAGCCGTTTCTCTCCACAATCTCTTCAGTAAGGTAGAATCTCTTACAACAAATGACCTGGTCTCTAATTAGGGAATTTTTGGTTTCTCCAAAGTTACATTTGAGTGCCTAGTTTCAAAGGAGAATCCATGTTAGTCTAGTTCAGCAAAAGAAGCAAGGAGTTCTGTGGCACTGAAAGACTAACAGACTTATTTGGGTGCCTGTATTCTCAGCTCTGTAACATACTTATCTCTTTTTCTTTCTTCTTCTTGATTTCTGGTTAAACAAGGTATCTCTCTACAGTCCCTTTCTCTCTTGGGTTGCTGTATTCAGTCCTGGCTCTCAGCCCCTCCTGTTGTAACTACTAGACCTTACTCCCCTCACCTGAATTCTGTCCCCTGGCTCTGGGTGCGGAATGGGGTGTAGTGAGTTAGAGTGTGAGTGGGCAGAGGCTGGCAGTCAGGAGTCCTGGTTTCTGTTTCTAGCCCTGGAAGGGAGAGTGGTGGCTGTGTAAGGGGAGGGACTGTTAATTAATATCATCATGATCTTTGCATGCAGCCCGCCAACTCATTCCAATCAGGGTGGACCAGTGCTAGCACCCTAGACTGCAACTTAATTCTGAGCGCTGGTCCTTGCTCTGCCACAGACTTGGCTTTTTCGCATCTGCTTCTGTGTCTCACTTTTCCCATCTGTCAAATAGGATAAAGATCCTGACCTCCTTTGTAAAGTTCTTTGGGATCTACTGACTAAAAGTGATACATAAGAGCTATGGATAAGCAGAACCAGATTTTGGTGTTTGTAGGCCCTAGACATTTTCACTCCGAAACGTGCAAAAGGAGACCTAAATGCCAATTGAACTACATTGATGACATAAGGCACTTTAAACTATTCTAATGCTAAACCACATGATTTTCCTTATTTTTTCCTGCTTTTTTAATTTTTTCCCTCCTTTGTGGGCCCTAAAAATTTTGTAGGCCCTAGGCACTGTCAATTTCTAAAGGGATAGCCCTGTTAGTCTAGTCCAGCAAAACAAACAAACAAACAAACAAAAAACACAACAGGGAGGCATGTGGCACTTAAAAAAAAAACAAAAAAACTAGTTGCTGAGCACTTCCATCTTTCTAATCACTTGATAAATGATTCGTTATTGATCTTCATCAGAGATGTGACTGGGACATCAAGACTTCAAAGAGAAACAGCTGAACTCAAATTAATATTTAAATTAAGTTCAGTGAAAGCAGGATTGAATTGAGAGTATCCGTTCTTTTCCCATTACAAAAGGTAATTTGACTTAAGGCTTCCCGGGGTCTGAACCTAACAACTGCTCTGATTTGCTGTTACTGTATGAGCTGATCCTATGTTTTATACCCCCTTGCATTTATTTTCATTCCATTCTGTAAGTTCACCCATCTTTGAAGCATCTGCCAAAATGGGATTTTCTCCCATCAGAGCTCGTGCAAAAAATAAATCTGTTAGTCTTTAAGTGCCATAAGTCCTTGTTTTTTTCCCTAGGCACTGTACCTACAGTGCCTGATGGGAAATCCGACCCTGTGGATAAGAACTCAAATGTATAAGATATGATATTTGTATTATATATAAATAAGATATGATCTCGTAGATCGCATCCCAAGGACTGGAAGCTCAGCTGTATCTTGGTACTGGTTAGCAGCATCATGCTGAAAATGAATTTGTGGCAAGGAAAAGGCCTAGACTGGACAGTCAATGTTACTTGTCATACAGGCTGTGATGGTGTAGCTAGCAAAGTTCTGTCCCCCCCGGATTGCAAGTCTGTGCTGCATTTGATGAATACACTGGACAATGTCATACAGTCCCCAGACCACCAGCTCCTAGGCGTGCCATCGCTGGTGCTGCGAGACCAGAACTGGAACCAGCAGAGACTTTCCTTTGGACTAGGACTGGGGCAGTCCAGGAGTTGCATTGCCCCGTGTAAACCCGCAGCCGGAGGCGTATATGAAGCCTCCCTCCAGGGCCCGGAGTTGTGAGGGGTTTAGTGGCCCCCGGGTCCAGGGACCAAGGGACGCGAAATAGAAAAAACGAAACTAAAGCTGAGCCAGCCGACACAAACCGACTGGGAGGGGGAGGTGCTTGGAAGGCGAAGGTCTGCCCTTCCCGCAGCACGATTGGCCGCAAGGAACGCCCGTCTCCCTGAAGGAGAGCCCGGATTGGCGGCTGGGCGAGGGCCGAGGTTATGAATGGGGAAGGTGCTGGGGGCGGGCCGGGCTGCAGGCGCGAGCAGGAAGTCAGGGCGCGAGCAGGTGAGGGGGAGCGCGCGGGCTGGAAGGAGGGAGTCGGGTGCAGGGTCACGTGCCCCCTTCGGGGTGGGGGCGTGAATGGGACGGGGGGGGGGGGTGAAGCTTCCTGCGCCGCGCGGGGGGCACAGGCCTTGCCTGGGCAGGGCAGCCTGCCAGCCACCTGCTGTGAGCCGGAGCTGGGGCCTGGGCAGGGGAATTGGGGGCTGGGGGGCACCAGCAGCAGGCAGAGGGAGGAGAGCCGGGCGGTTGTGGGTGCAGATGTTGTTGAGATACAAGCTGTGAATGGGCAGGTGTCCAGCGCAGAAGGGGCACTGTCATGGAGGGCGGGCAAAGAGCAGGTGGGGCCAGGGGTGGGTTATACAGGAATCCTTCACCCAGCCTTGAGATGCAGATGTGGGGGTAATTTATACAGGATCCCTTAGCCAGCGCTGAAATATAGCTGCCTCCAGGGTGGGTTTGTGGGGGCGATTTATACAGGCTCCCTTAGCCAGCCCTGTAATATAGCTGCCTCCAGAGTGGGTTGTGGGGTGATTTATACGAGATCGTTTACCCAGCACTGAGATGCAGCTGTCTCTAGGATGCTGCGTCCTGGGGGGGTTGTGTCATGGTACATTTGCTTTGAGGAGGGTATTTATGTGTGTCGGGTAGATAGGCCATTGAGTGAGTGGCTGTTCTCGTGGTTGTGCTTATGCAGTTTTGGCTAAACTGTGGGTCAGTAGCGTTCCCTGCCTTCATTGATGGTGGCAGTGAGAACGGGGTGGGAATTGGCTGAGGGGTGGCTGTAGAAGTGGGGGTGGAGTATGATCTAGTGGTTAGAACCTGTGCTGTGAGCTGAGATTGAAGGGCATCCATTCTCCCCCCACAGGCTGGCCAGCGAGATGGTGGACCCTCAGTACGTGTTGCCCAATGATGTCGGGCTGGCGATCCTGGACTGCAGTGAGGCCTTCCGGCTGCTGCTACAGAGCGAGCGGTTCTACGCCCACTACCTGTCACGAGCATGCTGGTATGGGGGGCTAGTTGTGCTGCTCCAGACCTCACCTGAGGCACCAGCCATCTATGTGCTGCTCTCCCGCCTCTTCCGTGCCCAGGACCCTGACCAGCTCCGGGAGTTGGCACTGTCTGTTGGCCTCACTGACCAGGAGTACCAGGTACAGCTGTGCTTCTGTCCCCAGCTCGGGGAGGGGAGTTTGATGGGTTAGAGCAGTGCAGTTGGGGCTGGGAGACTGACTAAAAGGAAGTGTGGGAGCTAATTCTCCTGGGTTCTTCCTGGTGGTGGAAAGCCTCAGCCAACCATTCCTTTCTTTACCCAGGCATTCCTGGTTTATGCTGCTGGTGTCTTTTCCAACATGGGGAACTACAAATCTTTTGGGGACACCAAGTTTGTGCCCAACTTGCCCAAGGTGAGTCTGTGGTCAAAGGGAGGGACTCTGTGCCAGGGTCCCAGGGACAGAATGTGTTTTGGAGCCTTGCTGGAGAGGCACTGTTGCCCAGACACAACGTGATCCTCTTGCCAAGAGCTCTGTGCCAGTTAGCTGTACTCGGCTGTGTATTTATCTGGCTCCCTCAGCCAATCCTCACTCTGCTTCACTTTCATTGGGTGAGGAGCAGGTCCCAGATTGAGACACAAATATTCCATGGAGGGTAGCATAGGGGAGTTTGCCCCACCCATGGTTTATCCCACTTGTCCTCTTCACAGTCATGGCTCAAGTCCTTTCCCCTTAGGACAAGCTCCAGCAGCTGATCTGGCAGAGCCAGGCGTTCCAGAAGAGTCCAGAGGAGATAGAATCACTCTGGGGTAGGTGTGGGGAGCTGATGTTCTCACTCGAGCCACGGCAGAGACACCTGGGGCTTAGAGAGAAGGTAATGCCCCACACACAGACACATGCTGATTGCAGTCTGCAGACGGGTGGGGGATGGCAGCAGCCAAGGTGGATTGATTTAAATTAGTGATTAAACATTTGACTTTTTTAATCATGATTTAAATCATCCTTGATTTAAACAATATATTGACATCTTGTTTTGTCTTTATACTTTTGTAGTGTCTTACTAAAGAGGGGTTTATTCTCACTGGTTGGTTTCAACCATTCAGACGGGCTGATGTATAGATTCATGGATTCTATAGCTACCAGGAATCACTATGGTCATCTTGTCTCATCTCATTTGTAACAAAGGCCATAGGACAGCCGTGAATTCATTCCTGATTGAACTGGAACACTAAGGCTATGTCTACACTAGCACTTTCATTGGTAAAACTTTTGTCAATCAGGCATATGAAAAAACCACACACCCAGACCAACATAAGTTTTACCAACAGAAACGCTGGTGTGGGCTGTGCTATGGCGGCAGGAGATGCTCTTCCGGCAGCACAGCTGCCACCACTTATTGGGGATGGTTTAAATATGCCAGTGGGGGGGCTCTTTCCCATCAGCATAGAGCAGCTACATGGAAGACCTTACGGTCATACAGTTGCAGAATAGAAATGGAAAGAACTATGGTTTGGGGTAATGCAAACAGCAATGTTTGCTCCAGTGTAAAACCTGAAAGTAACAGATTTAATAGTGGTGTGCCCAGGGCTGACTCTGCCCCGTTCTTAGGACGCACAGGCCATTGTGACATATATAAAGCTGGACTCATCCTCACTCAACCATTAAAGTTGGTTGTCCCTTGATTGTTGATATAATCATACAGGCCACGGTCTTCCCTCATTTGATATTTGAGGAGGTTCATCTGAGCAGCATCTCACATTATTGTGTTTCAGTGTTTCTAACGGTTTGCAGTAAGTTCTGACCTTTCCAGAGCCTGTTGCATGGTCAGACTAAATTTTTAATACTTTTTCTTTGGAAAGAGAAATTTCTGTAATGACAAAAATGGGTGTAAATTTAAAAAAAAGAATGTGATTTGAAAAAAATTGATATCCACTCTGGAAGCTAGGGAAGAGGGGGTTGGTGGGTTTGGCCAGTGGCAGATGCTTGGAGGGGGAAATTGGTGGGTGTGGCAGGGAGGTAGGGGTGGTCAATGGCTGTGGTGGGGGTGGACAGGAGTGACCAGCACTATCTCTAAAACCCTTCCTTCCCCCGCAGGGCACCACCACATATTTCTCTGCAGACTGCTGTTTGGAGGATGCCCAACTGGCCCAGAAATTCCTTGACTCACAGGTAGCTGCTTTCACACTGATTGTGTTCACCCCCATCCCTCCAGTAAGCCCCACTGCAGGGCAGCCCCAAGCCTGACCACCTTGGTGGGATGTGTCTGCTGCCTCTGCATTACTACAGCCCTTTTGCCCATGGGGCAGTGCTCACTGCTCAGCACCAAATCTCCTACAGTCTGCACCCTTCTTGTTTCCCATACCCGACTCTGATCCCAGTGCTTCTGCATGCAGTTGCAGGGTACCCATGGTGGGGCAGGAACGGCTCAGGTGGGGGCGCATCCCCCTCCTTGCAACCTTATCTCAACATCTCTTTCAGAACATCAGTGCCTACAACACACGGCTCTTCAAGAAGAAGGACGAGGCAGGAAAGACATGCTATGAGGTGCGACTGGCATCGGTGTTGGGCAATGGTAAGACCTCCCTCTTCTGTTCCTTCACTGCGTGGATCCCCCAGGCCTGTGCTCCCTGCAGTGCCCGCCTCCCTGACATCCTTCCTCCTCCAACCTCTGCTCTCCATACCTCCTGGATCTCCCCCTAGTCCCTCATTTCCATCCCCCAAACATACACCCATTTCTCCAGCTGCTGGGATTCCATCCCCATGCCTAGCCCCTAGCCTGCATTCCCCATTCCCGCTCCATCGGCAGCCTCTACTGAATTATTGTTGTCTCTCTGGATCTCTTCCCAGATGCACCTGTTGATCCTGAGCTGGCCCCCAAGCTGCGCTGCTTTGAGTTTGAAGGTTGCACATTCCAAGTGACCCGTGGAGACTATGCACCTCTGCTGGAGAAAGTAGTGGAGAACCTACAGCGCACTAAGGCATGTGCATCTCGGAGTGGCCCTGTTCTATGCATGCTGACAGGCAGGTGGGACTGTGGCTGTGAGGGGAGGAGGAAGGGATCTCTCCCAGTGGCTTTTCTAGGTTCTAAACCCTAATTCTGGCACCAAAGGGAACCCTTAGTTTTCTGTCCCAAGCAGGGCAATGGTCTGGGGCTGAAGTACTGAGAGCTGGGGCTCCTGGGTTCTTGCTTCCTGGGGTTGAAATGGTGGGGGTGGAGGGATGGAATTTATGGGGGATAGGAGTAGGGAAAGGAATGGTTGTAGCCAGATGACTAGTCACTGATCAGCTAGGCATCTGCGCCTCTTCTCTCCCAGGCTCATGCGGCCAACCCCAACCAGAAGCACATGTTGGAGCATTACATCTGTAGCTTCACCCAAGGCTCCATTGCTGCTCATAAGGAGGGCTCCCGCTGCTGGATCCGGGACAAGGGGCCTATTGTTGAAAGGTGGGGGCTGAGAACCAGGACTCCCCAGCTGTGGGAAGGGAGTGAGATTCAGGGGATTGGGGGTGGGGACTGGCAGCCAGGGGTTTTGAGAGGAATCAGATGTGAACTGGGGGTTGGGGGACCTCGAAGTGGAGAGGAATTTGTTGATAGACATTCCTCTCCTGAGAAGCAGGAAGCTTGTCTCTTAGAACCCCTCCCTGCAGGCCAGGCCATCTAATGTACATTCTCCCCCCCACAGTTACATTGGCTTTATTGAGAGCTATCGAGACCCCTATGGCTCCCGGGGAGAGTTTGAAGGTAAAACATCTGGGCCTTGGATCCCAGCCTCAGAGGGCCATGGGGAACCTGTCTATGCACAAGGGGTTGGAGAAGTGGGAAGGAGGGGATGTGTTGGCTCGCGGGTATCTGTGTGGCAGTCTGCTGGCATGCATTGGGTGTTTAGTCATGGGGTGTTTGTGTGTACCCTGCAATTGTGTATTATCAATGAGTTTTGAGGGTGGTTGTGTATTTTAATGGCTTTGGGGCGACTGTAGGAGTCGTGTATAGTTTTGTGCAACTGTTGGTACTTTGTGCGGGATTGTTTTTCTGTGAGTTTGGGGAAGATGTGGTGATGCTGGGGGGGCTGACCCCTTTGTTCTGCAGCCCCTTTATTTCAGGAGGCCTTTGGTGAGGGGCTGTGTTCAGGCTATCACTCCTCTGTCCCAAAGGCACCTTCCCCCAGGCCCATAAAGGTCATGCTGGAGGTGTGATTCCCTGCTGCAGGAGAGCATGGCTGCCCCAGCTCTAATCAGGGGTGGGGATCGTGGGCAGTCTGTTCTGGGTGGGGGCAATAATAAGCTGGGCCCATGTCTGCTGTGCGGGTAGGGTGGCTGATTGGCTGAGCTGGGGAGACTGTATTAGCTAGCCCCACCCCTGGCATTCACTCTCTTTCCAGGATTTGTGGCCGTGGTGAACAAAGCCATGAGCGCCAAGTTCGCACGGCTGGTGGCATCGGCTGAGCAGCTATTGCTGGAGCTGCCTTGGCCCCGTGCCTTTGAGAAGGATGCCTTCCTCACTCCAGACTTCACCTCGCTGGATGTGCTGACCTTTGCTGGCAGTGGGATCCCGGCTGGCATCAACATTCCCAACTGTGAGCACAACTACCATCCTCTGCGTCCCTACCCCCAGTGTTTTGCATCTCCCCAGCTGCTACCCAGAAACCTCTCAGCCTGCATCCCTATCTCAAATCCTGTGTGCGTCCCAGCTGCTATCCACAATCTTCTCCCACCCTGCCACTCTCCAGAATCCCCAGTGTCTGCATCTCAGCCATTGACTCAGGAGGCCAGACCATATTGCAGGCCTGCTGGCCTGGCCCCTTAAGGCGCTCTCCCCTCATGGTGAGTGCTGTAGAGCCCTGCAAATCCGCAGAGATCCACAGTATATCCGTACCTATTCGCATCTGTGGATACAGTGCAGATATCTGCAGATGGCTTTTTGCAGGTGGCAGTCTGCATGTTTTCATCTGTGCAGGGCTAGAGCCTGGCAGTCCACGGATATCCACATTATATCCACATTTGTGGATACGAAGTGAATAGCTGCGAACCATTTCTTTGCAGATGCAGATTGGATGCAGATCCACATAATTGTGTGCTCGGAGCTCTAGAGTGTTGGTCCTAGCATCCCACTGAGGCCATCTGGTGCACCATCAGGCTGCAGGGAGTGAGGTGGAGGTTAAGTAGTGGATGCTTCCCCTTGCAATCTGTGCTGACCCAGTATGGAACTAAAGGGAGCAGTGTTGCAGGGAGTGGGTGGATGGTTCGTTAGGGGTCACTTTTGTTAAGTTCCCAGAGCAGGGACAGTTTTAAAATTGGAGTTTTATGAGGCTTTGTATCAAACCCAGATGTGTGCACATACCTTGCAGAAGCCCCATTGCTGCTCTGTCCTTTCAGAACACACATGACCCTGCTGCTGTAACTTCAGCTTTCGCTTTTGGCTCCCTTGGCAGAAAGTCAGTCCTTAAAGGAACAGGGTCCAGGCAGATTTAAGCCTGACTTTCTCTTTGGAGTTCTACACTCCCTGGCCAGTATAATGTTGTCCCAAACAAAGTTTAATGCTGTCCATCCATTTGACTTATTCACCATAGTCCAAGTTCATCAATTTGGCTGTCATTAAGAGCCTCTTCTGCCACCGGTTCTGGGACTGATGGTGTCACCTTCTCTATTTCTCTTCTGTTTATTTCACATTAAGCAGAAAGTTTCTGTGGCAATTTTAGAGCCACTGTCCAACAGAATAATGAGTTCTGAACACCTTCTGTCCCCAAAGATGTTCATAGCTTATGCAGTAACAATTCCTGTATGATCAGTGCTATAATCCTGGGATTCCGAGTCACTGGCCTCATGGCAAGCTATTTAGAAAAACATACTAAAATCACAGTTACAAACTAACCAACATCATAAAATGCTGCAGATCAATGTCCATGCTGTAATTTGATCTCCATTGTAGCTGTCTGGGGTAGAATGCCAGGTAAAGTCCAGGACTAGGTACCAGGTATGGCAAGGACAATCATATTTAGATATTGGCTACTGAGTTTCACTAAGTTCCAGTGGGCTGGCCACGTCGGTCTGGTTCAGCAAAACAAGGAGGAATAGAAAAACCCTGCAGATGCTGACATATGAATAATTAAGGACACCTAAACAAACAAAGAGTCCTGTGGCACTTTTAAAGATTAACAAATTCATTTATTGGATGAGCTTTCATGGGAGAGATCCCATGTCAGATGTTTGACAAAGTGAGATTTTTCTCCCACAAAAGCTTATGCAATAAATAAATTTGTTAGTCTTTAAAAGTGCCACAGGACTCTTTGTTTGTTTAGGTGTCCCTAATTATTCATATGTCAGCATCTGCAGGGTTTTTCTATTCCTAGTGAAACAACCTCATGTCAGCAATCTGTCCCCTTGGGTACTGCTGTTTCAGGTTTCACCATCACATTTTGATAGTCACAACCTTAAATGGCTTGTGCAGGTGTTGGTTATAGGCGAAATTACTTAATTAATGGAGTCCCTCCAGTCTTATTTTCTTGTTCTTCTGGCGAGGTTTTCAGCAGCACCCGATCCAGCCTTTCTCTGTACCCTTTGCCTGTGGATGGTATGGAGTTGTGCAAGGTGTTTCAGTTTTCTGGTAGTGCTATAACCTTTTGAATAAATTATTTTCAAACTCTGCCTCTTGGTGGAGATGGATCTTTTTGAGAAAACCATTTTCTTTCTTTAAAAAAAAAAAAAAATCACTGAAGATCTGTGCCACAGTGTTTCCTGATTCAGTGGAGAATAGGGTAGCCTTGGACAAACTTAGTGAAGTGATCCGTTTTGACTAAGATATGTTCATATCCTCCTTTGCTTCTGTTTAGATGCTGGAAATCCAGTGATACAAGGCCAAATTGTTCTGGCTAACCAAATAGTATAGTGGCTACCACCTCTGCTTAATATACAGAAGGTCTTGGGTTCAATTCCCAGGGGGTTGGACTTGCTGATCTCATGAGGTCCCTTCTAACCCTATGATTCTAGTCTGTTGTTATAACGGTTAGTTAATGGTGCTCTGGTAGGTCAGTGAGGTTTCTGTTGCTTGACGTGTACAGATTCTAGTGACTGTGTTTGATGTCCCTCTTCACCTGTGGCCAATAGAGCTGATCTCTTGCTCTGCTCCTAAATGTCCCATCTCTTCATGTAGTTCTTGATGTACCTGCCCTTTGGATTTTTCAGGTAGCACCAGCTGGTAATACTAGGTGCCTTGATTTTCCAGTGAATCCACATCTTTCTAACAGCAGCATATTTTCAGTGAGAGTCAATTTCTAGTGATCTAAATAGTAGTTTGTCTTGGATTAAAGGCTTGGACCAGAAATATGGAGAGGTGTTATTTGTGAAGCTCCTCAGATTTGCAGGAGAAGTTCAATTGTATTGTTTTTCTTGGGAATGGGACTTTAACATACCCTCAGTTTTGGCAGACTCAGATTAGTTTTCCCTCCAAGTAGCTTCTAAGCTCAGTCCTGGGCAAATTGCCCTGATCACAGCTTCTATTGTCTCTGCCTCAGAGGACCTCTTGTGAATCCCACATTCAGTCTGATAAGTCAAACAGTTTAGGCTTAGCCTGTCCTTTTTGCTGGGGGTTGCCAATCTGTCCTGTTGTGTTAAAATCTTCCTTTAGAATTAGTTCTATTTTCTGGAGTGGGGATCAGAGATTTTCCACAGGGGTTTAACTTGTTACTTTTTTTTTTTCATACTTTTCTGAAACCTGGATTTCAAGCTATTTGAATTTTCAGCACTCTTTCTGAATTGTCTCTCCTTCATTTGTTTCCGTTTGCTCCTCTTTTACTGCAGCAATAAGGTGTAAACTCTTACCTTTTAATGCCAGCAATGCAGACAGTCCTTGATTTTCTGACTCTGTGTTCATTTAAATAGCTCTCATCTTGGATTAAAGCAAATCCAAGTTTTGTTGTGATTTCAATGTGATTTGTCCAGGAAATGCCCAGAGAGTCACAGACTTCTCTTAAATGCTTGTCCTTTGGCTGATATAAAAGTCCTGCCTCCCTGTGTAGGTCCTCTAATGCTCTGTTAGCTCCAGTGCATGTAAACAATTAAATTCAGTGCATGTAAACAATTAAATCTGCCATGGCAGCTTTTCCTGGAACAATCTAAACCACTTCTAAGGCAGCTCATCTCTTGGAGATGTCAGATGGTTGCAGTTCAGCCTCTTCTGGCAGCGAATGGAACACGCTCCCACGCACTCAGTGCTGACCCCAGTACCCTGGTGTGCTGCTATGGGGCACTGTGCTGCGGGGAGCAGATTGGGGGCACAGCGGGGAGCTGATGAGGTTGAACTGAGATTTTTGTTTCCCTTACCCTTCTAGATGATGACATCCGCCAGACTGAAGGCTTCAAGAATGTGTCCCTGGGCAACGTGCTGTCAGTGGCCTATGCCACCCAGAAGGACAAGTTGACCTTTCTTGCCGAAGAGGACAAGGTTTGAGTTGGGACTGAGGGAGGAGGTCAGGGCTGGGCTGGCAGGAGACTATTGGCTGGGATTGAGGGGTACTGGGACAGCTATTGGGGAGCCTGTAGCTGGGCAACAGAGGGGCAGTGGGTCAGGATTTGAGGAGCTTTGGCAGACAGTGGGGGAAATGGCTAAGCTGGAATAGCAGAGACTGTGAGTTGGGAATGAGGGGCACTGCATGCCATGGGTGGTTGAGGCTGTGTGTCTATTGCAGGACCTGTACATTAAGTGGAAGGGGCCATCATTTGAGGTGCAAGTTGGGCTGCATGAACTGCTGGGTCACGGCAGTGGGAAGCTCTTTGTGCAGGTAAGATCCCCATTGGTGGGGATGTGGCAGAGGTCAGGCGCAGTGTTCCCTGTATAAACATGCACCTCCACTGCACCCCAGAGGAAGCTGCATCTCCAGCCAAGGGATACTGCATGGCGTTTGGGGTGGTCGGTCCCAGCACTTCTCCCAGAGGACACATGGCTGGTGCAACGCAGCGCAGTGCTGGTCGAGGAGGGTTGGGTGGTGGGAGTTGGGAGAGCTGCATTGCCCTTGTTATGGATGGTAACATCTCCCCCATTCCACAGGAGGAGAAAGGCACCTGTAACTTTGACAGGGAGACCGTGATCAATCCAGAGACGGGGGAACCGGTAACGGGCCTGGGAAGGGACGTTATGGTGTGGGAAGGAGTGGAAATGTTAATAGGGGTGAAGGGAAGGGACAGACCCAGCTTAGCCTGGTCACCTTGGGGTGCCCCTTTCATGCCATTCTTCACCCCAACCCCTTCAGTATTCCAGTGGGTGTCCTCCAAAGACACCCTTCCCCACATTATCTATAGGTCCCATTGAGTATCAGTCCCAGCCCCCAAATCTTGTCCCTTACATTGCCTATGGGGTCTTCTCAGGTGGTAGCCCTGCCTCCTAACCTTGCCCACCCCCCCAGATCCAGAGCTGGTATCAGGGTGGCGAGACGTGGGACAGCAAGTTCTCCACCATCGCATCAAGCTATGAGGAGTGTCGGGCCGAGTGTGTGGGGCTCTACCTCTGCCTCAACAAGGATGTGCTCCGGTGAGGGGCCTGGCTTAGGGACAATGTGTATCACTAGGGGCTGGGGACCGCAGGTGATGAGGGGAGACGTTCCTATTACCTGGGTGTGGAGGGGTTGATGAGTGGGGCAGTAGCTCCTGGCACTGGGAATTGAGAGACAGTAGAAGGGAGGGTGGAGGATGGCAGGGTCTCATCTGGGGTGGCAGGATCTGAGGCTCAGGATAATGCTGCTGTCCTTTGGACACCCAGGATGGTGTGTCCTTGCACATATTGCCCCACCCCACTGTTAGTGAGCTGTCTGTCATCCAGATGCACTTCTGTTCACAAACCAGTGCTGTGGGATCTGGGATTTTTGCAGAGGGGCTCATCAGAAGTGGATCATGAATGAGGGAGCCCTGCTGAGTTTGGGAGGGGTCATATCTGGGTGGTGTCTCAGGCTGGCAATTCAACAGCAGTCTCACCCCCCCCCCGAAGTGTGGGGAATGGAAGGCTGGGGCTTCCCCAGTGGGGTTCCTTCACTCCTTTCTCTTCCCCAGGATTTTTGAGCTGGAAGGTGAGGATGCAGAAGATGTGATTTACATCAACTGGCTGAACATGGTGCGGGCTGGGCTGCTGGGCCTGGAGTTCTATACCCCTGAGACTGGCACCTGGCGCCAGGTGAGTGTGGGGTGGGAAGAGACAGGACAGTGGCTCTCAAAAAGAAGGCAGGGCAGCCTGTACCTTCTGGGGATGGGGGAGGTGTTGGCAGGCCTGTAGTGTGTTCAGGGGAGATAGCGTCCTATCCCAGCTCTGGGAGGAGAGTGGGATCTAATGTAGGAGTGGGCAGTAATACTGACAGGTAGGCTGGCACAGTGGTGGTGTGCCAGCTCTGGGGTCAGGGGGATCGGGAGGGCTGGAGAGCTGGTGGGGGGGAGGGAGGGCCTGGTGGAGCAGCAGAGACCCGGTGGAGCACCAAAACCATGTGTGCTCAGATTTTGTTACTTGAGTTGTTTTGAGCATGCTTAGTAAAATTTGCTGCCAAACACTGCTCTAGGGCCAGCAGAGAGCCAACTTGGAATGGTGGTGGAGGTCCGACATGGGGGCAGGGGGCAGAGAGCAAGCCAGGGGAGTCGGGGGCACTGGTGGGTGAGAACAGAGGGAGGGCTGGGTGCCAGGACTTCTGGGCCCATTGTTGCACCTCTTCTCCCCAGGCTCACATGCAGGCGCGTTTTGTGATCCTGCGGGTGCTGCTGGAGGCAGGCGGGGGGCTGGTGTCACTGCAACACACCACGGGTGCTGATGGCAAACCTGATGCACTTATCACTCTTGACCGAAACAAGATCCTGTCCGTGGGGAAGCCAGCCATCGAGTGTTTCCTGCGCAAGCTGCAGGTGAGGGGAAGGAGTGGGGCTGCAGGGAGTATGGTGAGGGCACAGTAAGGCAATGTTCCCTCAGTGCTGCCCCCAATGGTCATGTGCACTGTGCTATTCGACGGCAGATGCTGGGGAAAAGGGGACTCAGGGAGGCAGTGCTGTGTTGCTGTGAGAGGAACCATGGTGGGTCCAAGGCTGTGTTGTGGAGGCCTGGTTGGGTTGCAGAGGTCCCAGCCAGGTCTCAGCCCCCTGTGCATTGCAGGTGCTGAAGTCGACGGCAGATGTGGCAGGGGGCAGGGCACTCTATGAGGGTTTCTCAACTGTGACGGATGAGGGACCTGAGCGTTTCCTGAGCCTGCGTGAAACCGTGTTGTTGCGCAAGGAGGCACGCAAGATGTTTGTGCAGGCCAACACCCGGCTGGAGGGTATGGAATCCCCCAAATTCCCATCTGCTCTGCCCTGGGGTGACACTCACCTGAAGGGTACAGTTCTACCCCAGAACTCTCACCCAGCTGCCCTCCTTTGGGTAACTAGGGCCCTGGGCTGGAAACCAGACCAAACCCTGGTTTATCCCGGTCCTATGCCAGCTGGGAGATGGTACCTGTGGGGGCAGGAGGATTGAGAAGGGGTGGTGGACTAGGTTTGGAGCCAGTGGTGGTGAGTAACAGATAGGTGACAAAGTAGGATGTGCATGATGGGGTCAGGTGGAGGGTTACAGAAGCGGAGGATAGGTGCAATATAGGAGGCTGTGCTGGATCAGAGTAATGGGGAGGGTGAGGGGACAACACCGTGACCCTGTGCATGTGTGTAAGTAAAAGGATTGGGTAGAGGTGAAGCAGGGGGCCCTGATGTGGGCAATGCCATGATTCTATCTCCACCCTTCTACCCAGGTGAGGACGTGACTCTAGTGCAATATGAGGGCACTGCGGCTGGACTGATCCGCTCCTTTTCTGAGCGATTCCCAGAGGATGCTGAACTCTTGGAGCGCCATTTGCTGGAGCTGTCAGATGCTGATGCCCACTACTGGGCAAGCCAAGGCTGAGGACAGGGAGATCTACCACCTGCTGCAAGGGGGAGTCAATACACTCAGCTTTTGTATCTGCCTCTCATCTCTTTCTGCTGTGTCAAATGAGGGGAGGGGAGAGTTTGATTCAGTTCCCAACATGTGTCCAACTTGAGCATTAATGAGGTTCCCAGCCACAGCCTCAGCAAAAAGGGTAGGAGGTTTAATGGGCCACCAGGATTTCCCCCAAAACCTCTTCCAGGAGTCCTGACTCCCATTCCCCTCCACCTACACAAACCATTAAAACAACGTCCTTCCTAGAGCTGGACATAGAACCCAAGAGTCCTGGCTCCCAGCACCCCTTCTCTAACCAATAGACCCTAATCCCTTCCCAGGGCTTGGTTGAAAACCCTGAAAAGTTTCTGTACACGCAAATTCATGGTAACATGTCTAGGAGCCAACAATGCAGGGTAAAGAGTGACTCTGAGAAAGATGAAGCAGTTATCACAGAGAATCACCTCAGCATGAGCTCGCAGTGCAGTCCTAGGATCAAAAGTGCTAACACGATTCTTGGGTGTATGAACTGGCATACTGAGTAGCAGTGTTAGGAGCCACTGCTAGGATGCTGTGTCCCATCAGGCTGTACACACTTCCCGCTGAGTGTGGAAATTCAAGGAGGGCCACAGATATGAGTCAGACAGTTGGACAACAGGCCTTATGAGGTCAGTCTACAGCTGATCAAAAAGAAAGGTGAGATCTGAAACTTTGAAAAGAGAACAGCTAGTGGGGGCCTTTTCAGCACTCTTGCCAAAAGTGTAATGGGACCTGGCTGGACATTGAATTTAGAAGATTTAACCTTGAGTTCAGGTGTAATTTCCACAATATTATAATTGCTTCCCACAGGAGGTGGGTGGGGGGCTCACCTTGGAGGCTTTAAAGTGAGACTTTAATCCAGCGGCTGGAAGAAATTATGCAGCCAGTGTATGCTGGAGAAGTCTGGCTGGATTGTTGTGATAGCTGCTTTTGGCCTTGGAATCTGTGAATCTGCACTTATTCTTTTTCAGTGGCTAGGTGGAGAGCAAGTTTGCCTGCATTGCCCTTAACGTACCCTTAACATTTGCTGATCTGCAGTAAGATGATAATTGTAATCAAATTTCACATTTCAGGGTTTCAGCTTGTCACCTACAGGGGATCAGGAAAAGATTTTTCTTCTTCCTTGCACAAGTGGTCGGGTGTATCTGGGTTTTATTCCTTGCTTTTCTCTGATGCGTCAGGGAATGGTCACAGGTGGAGATGGGATATTGGTTGGGTCGGCTGGACTCCTAGATGGGTCTGAGGATCCACTTGCTCAGATACTTGGTAGAGAGTCTTGCCAGATGCTCAAGGACTAGCTGATCACCATTTTTGGAGCCAGGAAGTCATTTCCCCAACTGGGATTGGCAGGGACTTTGGGCATGGCTCACCTCAGCAATTCCTTGCTGCAATATGGGCCTCAAGTACTGGGGTCTTACTGGCCTCTCACCAGCTTAGTTTCTCACCTGGAAGGACCCTTTTGAATCCTTGCTACCTGTCTAGGTCAGTGGTTCTCAACCTTTTGCAGGTTGTGAAACATTGGTTGTGATATGTCACCCTACAGGAGACACGAACACCCCCCCCCCCAGGCCAAATCCAGCCATTTCCGTAGCTTTCTGTGACACCACTGTATGGCGACACACTGTCCTGACACAGTGGTTGAGCACCTCTGGTCTAGGTCTCACAACAGGTCAGTCTCCTTAAGGACTTAACTGATTTAGTCTCTGAAATCATGAGCCCTCTTAAATGAGAAACTAGGTGAGATTTAATGGCCTGTGATTAAACTGGAACATCAGACTGCAAGATGTTAGTCCCTCTAGCTTTCCATTTTACTAAACTGACTCCTGGATCTCAGCACACCCATCCCCCTGCCTTAAACCATCAGATCCACACCCTGTTCAGTGACTCACGTCTTGTTCATGTTCATTTGCTGTCATGTCACAAGGAGTGATCCTCTTCCTACAGAATCATTTGGTGCCTCTTTGCTCAGGTCTTAACTCAGCTGGGGTTTCAGGGGACAATCTGTGCATTTCAGCCTCTGTTTCAAAGGAGACTGGCCCAGCTGGCTTAGGGGGCAGGAATGGGGCTGCTGGCTCTGATCTGAGACCAGGGCTGAGGGGGGAGATTAGCTGACTCAGGTGTGGGACATAGGGCCTTTGTCGTCTTGGGACTAGCGCTGGGGCCTGTACTGTGGGTTGGTGGAGTTATGAGGTCTCAGCATGGCTCCTAGTGGAGAGCCTGTCCCTCAAAGGGTGGATCCAGCTGTCTTGGAGGACTCCCCTCCAGCCAGGAGGAAGTCAGGTTCTCAGGGCCCAGGGCAAGTAGCCCCAAAGGCACCCCCCACCCACAGTCCAACCTGTCCTGGGAGCTGGATCCTGCCCCAGTCCCCTGGCCAGGCGGCTGCCTTCCCCAATGCCCAGAGTGCACAGCCAGGGCTGCGTGGGGGTGCTGGCTTTCCCCTCCGCCAACAGATCGTGGCCGGGCCTGCGTGGGGGATGCCAACTTTCCGTGTTGCTCGATGAATGCGGCCAAGGCAGGATGGGAGGTGGCCTACCTCAGTCTTGCTCTGGAGGAATATGGCTTTGGCAAAGGCACATTCCTCTTTGGGGCCAGGTAGCATCATCTGGTGCTCTTTAAAACTGGGCACCTAGGGCTTTGCCCCGTTCACCCTGCCCTAGTTACACAGCCCTGCAGGCTCTGAGGCTGACTCCCCCTTGCAGGAACTGCTCTGCTGCTTTCTCCCTCCTCCCCACAGCTTCGGTGGGGCTGGATGTGGGGTGGCAGGCAGGGCAGAGACAGTTGTCAGCCGGGCTGGAGTGGGGGTTTGTTCCCCGCTGTGACGGGGGAGGAATTTCCACCCGGAACCAGTAGCTAGGGCTGTCTCGTGCCGGGGAGGACACTTTTGGGTGCGACACCGTGTCTGCCGGGGGACTGCTTTTCTCCTTGCTCCCAGCCACAGTCATTGGGTTGCCATAGCAACGGGTTCAGCCAGCGTTGGAGAGGGACATGGCGGCCTCCTCAAGCAGCGAGAGGTGAGGGGGGGTGTTGGTGACCCGCGAGCCTCTCTGACCTCCTGGGCCTGGTTACCTGGGTGATGTCATGACCCCCCAAAAACCCTACCCCGTGGGGGGGGGCCGATGGGGGGCGGGGCTGGGAGCCAGGACTCCTGGGTTCTGTTCCAGCTTCAGATGGGGGAGTGGAGTCTAGTGGTTAGAGCAGGTGGGGCTGCAGGGGCCTGGCATTTCTGATCTATATGTTGATTAAAAACACATCCTAGCATGTCTCTTTCTCTCCCACACCATCCGTGTCCTTTTCCAGTAAAGAAGCTAACTCCAAATGGCTGGATGCCCATTACGACCCCATGGCCAATCTCTACACCTTCACCTCCTGCATCGGTAAGTCCAGGAACCTCCTGGAAAGTGCCCTCAGCTCAGGGAATTGGGTATTGGTGAAGAGAGATTCAGTGAGCCTCCTCTCAGAAGAGTAGTTAGAGCAGGGGGGACAAAAAGCCAGGAGTCCTGGTGTCTGGCTGTGGGAGGAGAGTGGGGGCTAGTGGTTAGACTGGAGGGGAGCTGAGAGTCAAGACTCCTTGTTTCTATTGCTGGCTGTAATGTGTAGGTAATGCGATGCTGAGAGTCCAAACAGCTGGGTTCTGTTCCAGCCTTTGCCATATTGTCTCTGTAGGTGCTTAGATAAGTCCCTTCCCTTATCTTACTCTGATTCTCCATCGGTCAGTTAGTGAAGTATCTTGCAAAGGAAGCTTTTCTCAAAGTCACTTAGGCACATGTGGTGCTGGCTGATGGCAGAGCAGAGTTACGGTCAAAGAGATATGGGATCTCATGCCTGGAAATCCAGAATAACTTGTGCCACAGTGCTGTGCAGGATTGTTAACATTCATGGGGACTGGAGCCCTTGTTTCCTCTATAGCAGGGGTCTCAAACATGCGGCCCCTAAAGCTATTTTCTGCGGCCCACAATGACATGATCATTACCGATATTTGCAATATCATTGTATGGAAAGGTTATGGCGGTGCAGCCCTTGGGCTACCGTACATTAGTACATGCGGCCCTCTACTAGTCCTCATGCAGTCCTCGTGGTGATTTGAGTTTGAAACCCCTGCTCTATAGTCCCCTTCCTCTTTGAATTTATTGATTCTCTTACGCTTCCCTTCAGTGAGATGCTGCAGCCACCTGGCCTACTATTTTTAAGAAAGGGTTTTGTTCTGGTTGTGAAACATTTAGAAATTCAGAAGGACATTAAGTTCTGTAAGTTCCCCCTCTTCAAAGCATCTGACAAAGTGGGATTTTTTTCCCACAAAATCTCATGCAATTAATAAATCTGTTAGTCTTTAAGTGCCACAAGACTCCTTGCTTTTTTTCCTTTACTAGACTAAGACGGCTGACACTTTGGAACTTGGCACATTACAAAAAGTGATTGTTCTGTTCAAGCATTCTCTCCCTTTGATCAACTGGTGTGAATGAGCCCCGTCTGCTCTCTGAGCTGATGTTGCTAACACTTGCCCTCCTCCATCCTGGCATGTGTATATATCCTCTCAACGTTTCCACTTCATGCCTCTGATGAAGTGGGTTGGAGCCCACGAAAGCTTATTCCCGAAGAAATCTGTTAGTCTATGAGGTGCCACAGGCCTCTTGTTAGTTTAAGGTTCTGTTATTTGAATTTCCCAAAGCTCAGTCTTTGCTTTTACTGCTGGCTCTAGAGTGTTTCTTCAGGTGAGTGTACAAGCCACACAGCTGCAGCAAACAGGACATGATACAAATACAGAGGAAGGCAGTGAAGGGGACAGTCTGTTTCTTTTTTAACTTTGAGGCATAAGAACTGGTTGGCAAGAAATTGTTCTCTGTTAAAGTTTCACACACACACACACACCCCTTCGGTGAGAGAACCCCCAAGTCCCTAGGTCCTCCAAAGAGAACTCCCTGGAAAGCAGCTGATGCATTCTGAAAGGGGAGATAGGTGGGAGGTGCACTGCTGGACTCATGCTGGCCAGGGCTTGTGGAGGACCACCCATTACACAAGTCTCAGCCACTGTCCCCTGACCTCTCATGGCACTAAAGACATTTATGGAACCCTGCTGAGAACCTCCCAGAGGGGAACCAGACCCATAATAGTGATAGACACAGCTCTCTGGTTCCAGAGGGCTGAGCACAGTAGCTAGATAGTCTGGCTTCCAGAGCAGGAACAGAAGCCAGGAGTCCTGGCTTCCAGCAACTCTGCTCTAAGCACTAGTTCCTACTACCCTTTGGGAGCTGAAGTCCTGACTCCCTGTCGTCATCTTACACTGTTTCCAGATCCCCTTTCATTGTAAAGTCCTTCAAATTATTACATGGATCTAGTGCAGAAACCCCCTGTGCTGGTACAGAATGAGTCAACGCATCTGGAAGGGGAGAATGCCTGCTGCTAATCCCACCCCCCATTCTCTGCAGTTCAGTGGCCAGCACTAACCGGGAAGGGAGAGCTCCCCTTTCTACCTGCAGTGCTGTGGTCTCTCATGCTTAGCGCATGGGGAGGCTGTCAAGAATGCTGACTCCCACTCTCTGTTTTGTTCTAGCCCTAGCTGACCTGCACGGCGATGGAGAGTCCAAGGTGAGGAGGGCTGGCCTACCCATCCACCCCAGGCAATGGGCCCACCCAGGCTGGATTCCTCCCACCCCATCTCCCAGACCAGACCCATGGACCTGGTATTCCCCACACTCCACTCTGGTTTCAGTAATACCCCTATGGGCAAACAGCATCTGGATGGGGAGTGTCCTTCTTGGGACAGGCAAGAGCAAGTGTTGAGGATAGGGGTGGTCTCCTAGGCTGGAAGGGAGTGAGAGTGCCTGCCTGTGCTGTGCTGTGCCAAGCCCAGCAGATGGCAGCTGACCTGGGGTGGGCAGAAAGGACCCTCCAGCACTACTCTTCTGTCTCTCTCTCCCCACCCAGCTGGTGGTGGGTGACCTGGGTATGGCTGGGCACACCATGAGACTGAAGGTGTACCGTGGCACAGGGCTGGCCAGTGAGAGCACCTTGTTGGACCTGCCGGCTGCTGTGGCCACCTTTCTGATGGACCAGAATGAGCCACGCACGCCTGCCGTGGCTGTGGCCTCTGGGCCATTTGTCTACATCTACAAGAACCTGCGACCCTACTTCAAATTCACCCTGCCTTCCCTCGATACCAACCCCCTGGAGCAGGATGTCTGGGAGCAGGCTAAAGAGGTGAGCAAGTGGGAGGATGGCATGGCTGGCCCAGGTACCTGCCCACCCCTCTGCCCCACATCAAACTAATGGGCCCATTCTTCCCTGGCACTCCAGATCAGACCCAACTCCAGGAGTTTGGTCTAGTGGTTATAGCAGAAGAGCTGAGAGCCAGGACACCTGGATTCTATTCCCAGTTTGTACACATTCGTCTCCCCATCTCTCTTTCTATTTCTCATTCTAGGACATGATTGACCCCTTGACATTGAAGGAAATGCTGGAGGGGATCCGGTAAGTGCCTCTGCCCACCCCGCCTCCCACTCATGGACTATCATGTCACCATGAATTCCCCTCCCAACCCCAAAACTGGTTCCTGGCTTAGGAAGTTCATATGAGAGGCATTTCACATTCAATTGCTGAGGTAAGCTTTGGGGATGACCACTTAGGCCAGAGCCCTGGGCTGGGAACAAGGACTCCTGCCTTCTATCCCCTGCTCTAGTAGAGGAGTGGGCTTAAGGGGTCACAGCAGGGTAGGGGATTGGAATTCCTGGGTACTGTTCTGAGTTGTAAATGGAAAAGGTCTGTGATGGTGAATACACCCTGCTGAGTTTCTGTCTGTCTTCCTCTCTGTTCAACATCTTCTTTGCTTGGCATGTCAGAGACAAGGCGGAGATCCCCCTATCGGTACGCTCACTGAGGTAAGGCCATAGGGTGCTACTAAGGGTAGGGGGTGGCATGAGCACCTCGCCCTCCACCCGTTTACTGGTTGCCACCAAACCCCTGGTCTGGGAGCTCTAGGGACCTAGCTTTTTCAGGGGATTGGAGCAGGGAGGTTGTGCAGCAGAGCAGGGACAGATCCTGACAGTGGGGGAGGCAGGTGATGAGGGGAGCACAAGCTGAGGGGGTAGGGATTGATCTCAGCAGCATAGGAGGTGGGGCAGCCCGGGGAGCAAAGGCCAAGTAGGGAGAAGTTGTCCCAAAACTTGGAAGGGTCTTGGCAACAAAGCTCCTGTCCTAAGGTGTGGGGGGTAGGGAAGACAGTGTGGGGGAGACAGGATGTGTCACTATCCCAGAATTCCTTTCTCTGTCTCCCCTATGCCCAGGTTCCTGGCCCAAGAGGTACAAGAGATGGAGAGTTTTGTGAGCCTACATAAGGGGCAACCGATCAAGCGCCAGGTGGGTTTCTGCCCCGCCCTGGATCTAGGAGAACCTTCCTCTCGGTGGACGCAGGACTCAAAGAGGGGGAAGAGGGATGGAGAAAGGGAATAGTTTAACATTGCCAATTCTCTATCCATCTCTCGTGTCCCAGCAGGGCCATCCTCTCATCATGCCCTCTCTAGAGACTTTCACTGCCCTCCTTGGGTAGAGACAGGGACTAGGGTGGGGAAAGAGGTCCATACCCTCCTCATGCTCAGTTCCCTGTCCAGACAGTCATCACCTGCATGAGCACACTGAAGAAGAACATGGCGGATGAGGATGCAGTGAGCTGCCTGGTGATTGGGACAGAGAACGCTGATGTCCTCATCCTGGACCCTGAGGCATTCACTATCTTGGCCAAGGTGAGTGGGTGCCAGGTGAGCAGGTTTATGTAAACAACACGTAGCCTATCCCACAGGAGGTGGCATCTCAGCACTGGGCAAAGGAGCCCTGTACAAACAGCACCTACTTCAGAGCTGGCTGCATCTCATCACAGGGTGAGGGGTCCCTGTAGAAACAGTCTCTGTGACCCACCGCAGAGATGGCTGCATCTCAGCACCAGCTGAGGAACCCCTGCTTATATATAGCTTGTTCCCATAGGTGCAGGTTCACCCAACCTCTCCATTTGCTTTTGCAGATGACATTGCCAAGCGTGCCAGCCTTCCTGGACGTCATGGGGCAGTTTGATGTGGAATACCGGGTCACAGTGGCCTGCAGAGATGGGAACATCTACATCCTGCGGAGGTGACAGCCAGCCATGTGGGGGGCTGGGGCTGGGATGGGGCAACAGGGAAGGCAGTGGAGTGCTGAGAAACATAAGCTAAGAGACTTGATATATCTCCATATCCCCCCGAATCAGACCTATAGCTATTTCCAGCCAGTGGCGTTGCTGATGCTGGGTATAGGGGGCTTGAGCCCTGAGCCCCAGCACCAGTGTTCTGGCTCTGCAGGCGGGCCACCCTGCAGCAGTGGCTGTCTTCCCCAGCCCTGTCCATGGCTGCCTGCTGCAGGAGCCTGAATTGGGACTGGGGGTGGGGGGGAGGCCTTTCCCTGGGCCCACATCACTCCAGTTTCCAGCCCTGTATTACTGTCCTCTTCAGTCACACCCCTGAGCCCATCCCAGTGTTCTGCCCCCTTGCTGCTCCAATGCCCAACAACCACCAGTGCCAGTTGCCTATAATACACCTATCTTTGTAGCATTCCTCCATGCTGGGCTCAGCCCAGTGCCTGGTGCCTGAAGGTTTAGTTTTGCTATAACATCCCTTCTGGTGGGGCCTGTCTGTGCCCATCTCTGGGTGCAGAGGTAACAGGAGCCCATAGGCAGTGAGTGGGAGGAGGAAGCCGGGTGGGGCAGCAACCATTGTGGAGCTGGCACTGACCTGTTTGCCTTCACTTTCCCCTTCAGGGAGTCCAAGCGGCCCAAGTACTGCATTGAGTTGCGTGCCCAGCCTGTAGGGCTAGTGCGGGTACACAAGAACATTGTGGTTGGCTGCTCTGATGAGACGTTGCGAGGCTATACTCAGAAGGTGCGAGTGGGTGATGCCAGCTCCTATGGGTGATTGGGGTAGGATAGCTGAGCAGGTCCTATAACTTATGTGTCCCCAGATCTTCCCCTTACACTTCCTGCTGCAATGGTGCCTCTCTCAGAGGGACCAGTGGGAGATCTCCATGGCTCCATCTAATTCTGGTCTGCTAAGGAAGCCAATGTCACCAGGGTGCCATGGGATCCTTGTATAAATCACCCCTCTGCCCCATCACAGAGGCAGATAAAGTCTCTGCATCTTACCCAGAGATGGCTGCATCTGAGTGCCACTTCCCTTTCTGTACAGGGGAAGAAGCTGTGGACAGTTTATCTGCCAGCCCCACTGATGACCATGAGCCTCCTGGACCAGAAGTCACGAGGCTTCCAGGCTGTGATGGTGGGTATGGCCAACCAGGAGGTGCACATGTACCGGGACAAGAACCTTGTGGACGTCATCTGCACTCAGGTAACAACTCCAAGAGCAAAGCCAGTGCCAGAATTAATAATGAAGGACTCCTGAGTTCTATACTGGCTTTGGCAGGAGAGTGCACTCTCACGAGTTAGAGCAGAGGTCTGGGAGCCAGGTTTCTTGTGTCCTGTCCCTAGATCTGGGAAGAGAGCAGAGTGTAGTGCAGGAGCGTCACTGCCCTGGGAAAGGACCTAGGGCACTGGCCCAGGCACTGCCCCCTGGCCACAGGCCACAGCCCTGGGCCTGGGATCCCCGGCTGGGGACGGGGCCACAGGCGGGTGGGCCTAGAATCCCTGGCTGGGGCCAGGGATGGGGATGGGGCCGAGAGTGGCGGCCGTGGGCGGCTATGCTTGGGATCCCTGGCTGGGGACAGGGCTGCAGGCGGGTGGGCCTTGGATCCCCAGCCAGGGACAGGGACAGGGATGGGGCTGAGAGCGGCAGCCGCGGCCATGGGCAGCTGGGCCTCGGATCTCCGGCCCCATTGGGCTGGAGACCAGGAGAAGCAGGGCCCCACGGGATCCTGGGCACTGGCACCGGAATTCGGTGCATGGGCCCCATATGCCTGGTACCAGCGACACCCTGGTGTAGTGGGTTAAGATGGCAAAGCTAGCAGCCAGGAGTGTGGGTCTGGTGGTTATGTGGGAGCCACAACACTGGGCAGGCTGCCTGCCTCTTTGTTACTTCCCCTCCATCCCCCACAGGATGTGGTCACCAGCATTTGCTTTGGCCACTATGGGCGTGAAGACAACACCCTGATCATGACAACTAAAGGTAGGTGAGGGGCATGCCAGGTGGGCACCATTCATTTCTGTGCAGTACTGAATACATTCTGTGGGTAGGAGATGCTGCAACTGAGTGCAGCACCCCCTGCCTAATCTCATGTGTAAGGACACCTTGATTCTAGATTAGAAATTCCACTCTGAGGCATCTGGGCATCAGCTGTGCTCCAGCTGGTGGGTCAGGAAGGAATTCAACTCCCATGGGACAGTATGGTGTAGAGAGGGGCATCAAAGAGGTCGGCCCTTACTGGAGATGGTACACCACTGTCAATGGGTCTGTGAGTCTGAACCAAGAGGAAGGGATTCGGGACTCCTGTGTCCATTCGTACTCTACTCTGCTTGTTCCACCCTCAGGCGGTGGGCTGATCATCAAGATCCTGAAACGCACAGCTGTGTTTGAGGAGAAGGACACATCGCTCGGGCCCCCTGTGGCCCAGAGCATCCGACTCAGCGTGCCCAAGAAGACCAGGCTGTATGTGGACCAGACGCTGCGGGAGCGGGAAAATGCTGTAGGTGAGTGGGGTGGGTGAGGAGAGGCCTGCTTGTGTGCAGGGTGGGGATGGAGTGGCAGGGGGTGTAGGGGAATGAGGAGGAGGAAGTGGAGATTGGGGAGTGGAGGTGAGGTGGGGCATCTCCCATCTATTTTACCATGCCTCCCCCCAGCCAGGATCTCCTCCCATAGGCTCAGCCCTAGAGTTTGACCCTGCCAGCAGGTTTGAAAATTTGGGGATCTTGGGGGGCAATTACTGCCCAAGCAGGGTACACTTTAATCTTTATTAAAAATGAGTGTGGGTGTCAGGTGGGTGATGGGGAGTGTATGTGTGGTGTTTGTCACGGTGTTTCTAAGGGGGTGTTGTGGGGTGCTTAACTCTGTGCAGTGGGACAGGTAGGGGGGCAATGAGCACTCCCTACAGTCATAAACCCACTCACTATAACTTAAAAGATGTTCCTATAACATATGAATAGAAGGGGGGTGCAATGCAAACTAGTATGCCGCAGTGGCAGAGGGGAGAGAACGCAAATGGGGGGAAGCAGGATCAACAAGGTCAGAGGGGCTCAAAGAAGGGGAGGGCAAGCAGGCTGGGGACAGGAATGGAGGCAGATATGGGGGCCGCGGTGAAAAGTGGTGGCTGGGGTGCAGGGTCAGAGATGGGGGCCGTGGGGAGAAGCGGTGGCAGGGGTGCGGAGGCAGAGAGGGGGCCGCAGGGAAGAGTGGCAGCAGAGGTGCAGGGGCAGAGATGGGACCACAGGGAGAAGTGGCGGCAGGGTGTAGACGCGGAGAGGCAAAATTGGGCAGGAACAGTTTATTTGGGGGGATTACAAACGGGGAGGGCAAAGCAACACAATACGACTGTACAATTCTAAGGGTCACAACCACAGGGAACAATCTTATAACCAATAGACTAACTCAACGCAATTCCAAGGGTAGCAAATCGAGGGAGACAATCAAACCAACAAAAACCAACAAACCAATACAACTTCAAGGGCAACAAACCAAAGGGCACAGTCTTCTAAACTACCAAACAAACAACACAATCCTAAGGTACCCAACCAAACAATACAATGTTGCCCACTATGTTAACACTTTCACAGTTCACAGATTGTTTAGACAATGGTGCAACTTATAGTAACACCTTTTTCCTTAAAATAATAAGAAAAGAGAGACACAGCCCTGGGAAAAAGATACAAGTTAGTATAAAGCAGTGGCAAACAGCTGAAGACCTGGGAACTTTAGAGCAGTGGAAAGAAAAGTTATAGAGAGGTGAAACAAGTAAGAGAGGCAGCAATAAAACTTAAACAAACCAGCCCTTAGAAGTTCGGGCTTGTTAGCGCAAAAGGAGAGAGCGAGCGAGCAGTGGCAAGGCAGCAATATAAAAAGGAGAAAACTTTTACTGAGAGGAGCTGCAGGGGCAAACTCTTACCAATACCACTAGCAGCAGCAGAAGCATCCCAGGAGAGAGAGAGAGAGACTTGTTACTTGGCCGGCAGCCCAAAACATGGGGTACGCTCAGGGAAGAACTCGTGAGTGGAGGAGGTCAGCATCTGGGTGATCAGGCCAGGCAGGATATCAGGGACCGTCCTGCCTGAGCCCCCAAGACCTGAGCTTTTAAACTGTTTTTCCCACCAATTCCCTGATTATAGGGAATGTGGGGAACAAAGGTGATATGAGTCATGCCTTCAGTGTTACAAAGGACCTTGCAGTCAGGCAGTGCCCACCTATGCCAAGCCCAAGAGAAACAATGGGGTGACAATGGCCATCTAGTTAAGTTTAAGGGGCTGCTCCCCTTAACTTTCCTTACATGCTTAAGTGATGGCCCAGGAAGGGCGGCCATCAAATCAACCCAATGAGTCAGGAACAGAGTTACTAGTCCCATGCTGAGCTTTGGCTAGGGAAAGATGAAGAGAAGCCACTGGACTGGGATTCAAATTAAGCATGTCACTGCAAATACGCTGGCCAGACACTGGGGGGGCTGTGCTGTAAGCAAAGTTGGGGCTCCTCTGTCACTGCTGGCCCAGAAAGTGTCATGCTGCAGAGAGCAGGGTGGGGGCTCAGTAGGGGGTGCTGTCTCCTCTGTTACTGTGGCCCCCATCCTGCAGGGTGCCATACTGCAGGAAGCAAGGTAGGGGCTCAGTAGGCAATGCTGTCTTCTTGCAGTCACTGCTCACCTTGATGCCCCTTGTGCACTAAAGGTGCTGTGCTGCAGACAAAACAGGACCAATATTTCCTTGTGATTAGTAGAGATCCCCCTTGCTGATTGGCTGCTGGCCACAGGCTGAATATCTCCCCTCGTTGTGTCCTCCCCCCACAGCCATGCACCGCGTCTTCCAGATGGACCTGTATCGGCTGCGGCTCATGGCAGCCCGGGCCTACGTCAAGGCTTTGGAGTCCAGCCTGGCACCCATCACCTCCACCCTCCAGGAGCCCCTTAAAATGAATGCGGTGGTGAGTGGCCCATTGGCAGCCAGCCGGAGCTGTGTCCCCTGGAAGAATGACGAGGGTGTGGGGCAGTTGGAAGAAGTCAGGAAGGGGGCAGAGAGGTGCCCTCAGATTACAATCCCAGACTGGAAGCCCAGTGGCCAGGGAGCCCTTGCACAAGAGTTCCTCTAAAAGTGTGTCCTGAGGGGTGGATCCCTCTTCTCTGCTCCGCTGCATGGAGGGGTATTGTGGGAGCAGGAGGTTCATGATTCAGATAGTCTGGGCAAGAGGCAGGGGCCAGGAGCTACTGTCAGATACAGCCAGCCAGTAAGTAGCAGGGAGAGCAGTTTGCCCTTTGAACAATGTGGGCAGGGATTCTCATCACTAAGGGTTTCCAGTCCAGACGGGCTTTGTCTCTAGCTCACTGAGCAGCTCTGGGCTGAATACAGAAACAGGGGGCAGGATCTGGGATTCAGTTATCTCTTTAGATTTCCTGGGGTCCTTGCTCATGGCTCTTGTAATGGAAAGCCCCAGACTTGCTCTCTGGCCCCTGACAAGGGCTGGATTGGCCGTGGGATCAAGTACGCCTCTCTGCCCCTGCACTGGACCTGTGCTCAGGATATACCCGTCCCTCTCCCCCTCCCCAGGTCCAGGGCATCGGCCCCACCTTCAAATTGACCCTCCACATTCAGAACACCTCAGCTGGGTGCCCCTCCATCAACCTGCTGGTGAGCTTCCTCTATGACCACAGTCTCTATGCCATGAAGAGAGCCTTCTTCAAGGTACTTCTCCTACCCACACCAACCTGTGACCACCCCTATGGGCTCTGTGCTCTGGCTGACTCCACTTTGTCTCCCTGCAGGCCCCCATGCTGGTTCCTGGACTGAACTATGCCATTGAAACCTTTGTGGAGTGTCTGAGTGACAAGGGGATCTCAGATGTCATCAAGGTTTGTACGGGGACACCCTGCCTCTAGAGACACCTGGACCTTTAATGTCCTTCCACCTGGCTCCTGTGTAGGTGGCTGGTTGGGGGGTGGGGGTGGGGTGTAACCCAGAGGTGGCAGCATCTTGGCACCAGGTTCTGCTCTCATGCTGGGAGTGTCTCCTCTCTTGCAGGTGTTTGTGTTGCGGGAGGGCCAGAGTACGCCCTTGCTGACTGCCCATATCAACATGCCTGTGAGTGAGGGCCTGGCTGCTGCCTGATCCGCCTCCAGGGGCCAACAGAGACCAGAGCTACAGTAGATCCTGTAGAAGCCCTCACTGGAGCAGAGGCAGGACTGGGAGCCAGGGGCCCCCCACCATGTAGTGACCCACCAGCTGCAGCCAGGGTGCACATATTGACATGGAACCATGCAGGGGGAAGTTGGGTCTGCCCTCCTAGCCTTGACTGGGGACACAGAGATAGCTGCTTTGTTTGGGATCAGGCCAGCTCCTTGCTCTGGAGCAGTGTGGGAGATAATGTTCCTGGTTTGGCAGCAAGAGCCCCTGAGGCTTCTCCCCCATCTAAAGCCCTGAGGGCAGAGCCTGGAACCTCTGAGCTGTAATCCCAGCATCCCAATAAAGCCAGCATAGTCATCTGACAGCATCGAGGGGCAAGCGTGTCAGTGGGCAGCTGAAGGGAGACACAGTTTAACTACTGAACCACCTCCCTTGCAGCCAAAAGGACCACACACACAACACAGAAAAGCAGTTTAATGGATGTTTTGAAGGCACCATTGATGGCTGCCACAACAGGAAGGAGCATGGGGTTGGAAATGAGGTGTGCATGTGTATTGCAGGTTGGGGCAAGCCTGGCTCTGGGCATAGCGTTGGAGGAGTGGGCAGGAGGAGGTGTGGAGCTAGAGCCAGCTCAGGATCGAATTTATTGCCTGTCTTAGTGCAGGCCTACAGTCCCACCCCATTATTTTTGTGGTGGGGGGATCAGATCCAGCAGCAACCTCTCTGCAGCAGCAGCACCCCTTCAGTGGGGACAGTGGACTTTCTGGCCTAGGGCATCAGGGGTATGGACAGTGGCTGTTACTGGGAACTTGGTGATACCACAGGTGTTCATGCCACGAAAGAGACGGTAATAGCCCTGCCAATGGAACATCTGGTTAGGGACATAGGATGATGGACAGCCTTCCTCACCCAGGGCTGGTCCATGCTGGGAACTTAGAGTGGCATGGCTACAGCTCTCAGGGGTGTAAAAATCTCCCCCCTCCAAGAAACAGAGCTGTGCTGTCCTAACCCTCGGCATAGTGGTGCTAGGTCTATGGACAGAATCTTGTCAAGAGCTCTTCCCCCTCAGAGAGATGGATTAACTTCAGCCCTGGGAGAACTGTGCTCTAGTGGTGGTTTAAGTGTCAAAGGACCCTCACTCAGCACTCACACTGAACTGGAACAGTCTGAACCTCACAAGGATGAAATGATCCCACACCCACATTCCTGGTGGTTCCTGCATCTTAGTGTTAGGCAGTGATCTCTGTGTAAACAGCGAGGTCATAGAATCATAGAATCATAGGGTTGGAAGGGACCTCATAGGTCATCTAGTCCAACCCCCTGCCAGAGGCAGGACCACTCCCACTAAACCATCCCAGTCAGGGTTTTCTCCAGCCGGGCCTTAAACACCTCCAAAGATGGAGACTCCACCACCTCCCTCCGCAGCTCATTCCAAGACTTCACCACTCTCCTGGTAAAAAAGTTTTTCCTAATATCCAGCCTCAACCTCCCTAACCGCAACTTGAGACCATTGCTCCTCGTTCTGTCCTCCGTTACTACCGAGAACAGTCGAGCTCCATCTTCCTTAGAGCATCCCTTCAAGTAGTTGAAAGTTGCTATCAAATCCCCCCTCAATCTTCTCTTCTGCAGACTAAATAAGCCTAATGCTTCCAGTCTGTGTAAACAGCGAGGTGCCTCACCAAAGAAGTGGTTACATCCCTGCAGGATCCCATAGCACAACCTCCTTCAGCTAAAGCCACCCATCCACCCACAGGCACTGATGGCTGTCCTGTAGGCTGCCCCATAAACCCAGCACTCACCTTCTCTCCCCAGTCTTCCCCCCAGGAGTTCTTGATGATCCAGTAGGGTATGTTGTTCTCTGCAATTAATTAGTCGACAAGAGAAAGGAGTCTTAGTGTGCTTTGGTCAGCTCAGCCCCCTGGCCATTTAACCCCATCTCACCCAAATTGAAACCCTTGCACTGCCCATCACCTCCCCTGATGCCCCACTCACCAGCCCCATAGCCAACCAGCAAAGCAACATGATCCACTTGGTCTGGACTGCACTTGGATGGTGAAGGCTTGGAGATGCCCTTTTTATAATGCTGAAGAGGCACAAAAATGGAGAGGGGGGAGATGAGTTAGCAGGGATTGCAGCTTAATGTGCAGGTCACTGGGGAATGAGGGTGAGTAGCCAGTCAATTAGCCATTGCCACAAGTGGGGGGGCACATACCTTCAAGGCAGTTGAGTTGAGGGTAACTGTGATGGGGCCCCATGTTGCGACATATGCAGCTATTTCTACAAGAGGAAACCCAAATGGACTGGGTGTAGAGGGACCCAGGAATAAACATTCCAAATCCAGTCAGGGCCTGATCAGGCTGCTGGTGTCCCCACACATGGTATGCTGGCAGCCTGTCGCTCTGTCCTCTGGGCCTCCAGCACCCCCTCACCTCCCCTTCTGCTTCAGAGGAAGCATGAAACTAACCAGACTCTTGTTAGAATCACAGACATCACCCTCTACAGTGCACAGTTGCCTAGAAGCTGACCAGGGTCTTGATTCTATCCCCAGTCTCGCTCTCTGCCCACAACCCTCCTTTGTCACCCCCTTATCTTGCTCCATTATTCTTTGTTTGCTCCTTGTGCCCCTGCCCCACCACTCCACCCTGCATGGCTCAGTATTCCAGGACCCCTCTCAACCCCCTCCCTTCCCAAGCCTCACCCTCTTCATCTCCAGGCAGTGTCTTGAAGCCCTGGATCCAGGCGTATTTCTTTTCCCGGTTGTGGTGCTGGCATTTCTCCACTCTCCCCTTGTAGGGGCAGGCATCCTCACTAGTCAGACCTCCTAGGAGGGAGTGTATGTGAAAGAGCTGGACCAGGCCACAAGCACCTCATTTCCAGTTCCATCCCTCCTCTGTTCTGGACCCCTTCACCTGAAAATGGAGCTCATCACAAAGAGTGTGGCAGAGCAGGCTTCAAGAGTGAAAAGGATCTCCCTTCTGTCTACAGTACTGGGGATACTGCACCCAATCTAGGTCAGGGTCAATGCAGCACGGCATGGGCAGGGGGCACCCAATCTCAGTCAGTCTATGCGGTGACAGGGGCCTCACTCTGCTCTGTGTACTGCCTGGTGCAATTGTGGGGGCCAGCCTGGCCAGGATCTGCACATCTCTGGGGGCCCCTACTATCAGTCAAGGGGACTTTGCAGCACCTGTGGAGATGAGGGTGCCAATATGGGTCAGAATGAGTACCTGTGGCCTAAAATAGCTTCACAGTAAAACTGTCAGAAGAGGTGAATGGGGGGGGCGTTTGAGGAGGGGCTGGATAGTTTATTGTCCCCAGGGCAGAGGATCCCATGTACCCCCAGTGCCTACGTACCATTATTTAGCACTGTGGTGAAGGCATCCCACACGTAGCCCCCTCTACACCCTGCTCCACACAGGCTGCAGTCCAGCACCTCTGCAAGAGACGTAGAAGGTGAGCAGCAAAACACTCCTCTCCCCTGCTAGGGGGAATGCACTGACGATGAAAGACCTCAGTGGACCCTTGGCTCACTTGGCAGCTAGGGTGCTCCAGCAGGGTGATCATCCCTATACCTGCAATGATATCTTGTGGTGGGAAGTTCCACTGGCATAGCTCAGCTCACAATGGGGAGGGGACCCCAGTCTCCCAGGCAGTAGGCTGTGGTGGTGGTGGGACTGTCCTAATACATGACGCCCCATGCAGTGAGAGATGGCGCTGGCAACCCCACACCCAGCCAGCTCCCAAGTGTGTCAAGGATTAAAAATCCTCCGCCCCCCCACCCCCAGTTTGGGACAGGAAGTGAAGTGGGAGGAGATTAGACCAGCCCCCAGCCAGGGGGAAGTGCTGTGTACAGCAGAGCAGCTCCATAGTGCCCCTCCCTGTTGCAGTCATCAGGGGGTGCCCGCCAGGGCACACACCCCGTACCTTGCACCGAGAGATTGTGGGGCTGATGGAAGTGGATGTTCCAGAGCGACTCGATGTTGGAGACAGCGGCGAAAGCCCAGCAGGCACTGCAGCGGCCCTGGGGGGAACGGGGGAGCCTGAGCGTGGTGCTAGGGGCAATCAGGGCTCACCCTCTGGTCCAGCTGGGGGGTGAGCCCCAATGCCAGCCCCAGTCTGCAGCATCCTGGTCCCCATCTGGGGGGGGCCCACCTGATCCTGCCCCCCAACCCTGCCCCCCCACTACCTGGTCCTTCACAGCAGTCACAGCCCCTGCCTTCCTCCAATCACAGGACTTGGGCGGCTCCCCCATCCAGAGCTGGGGGGCCCGACGCACGCTGTGGGGCAGGGGGCTTGGGAGCCTCCCCTGGAACTCTTCATCTGGGGGGGAAATGGGATGAGTGGGCTGGAGGGAGCAGGGGTGGGGGAGGATGGGGAGGGGCTGGGCAGGGGTCGCTCCCTACCTGTCCAGTCGCTGAAGCGGGTCACCCCGTACTGCCCTGTGCCCAGCTCCGTCTCCTGCAGCTGTCGCGCCGTGAGCAGGTTCCGTGTGAAGATCCCGAAGCGTCTGCGCTGCTCTGGAGGGGGAGGGAAAGGGGGATGGGCTGGGGGTGCCCCCTCCCCAATTCCCATCGTGCCGGCCTCTTTCTGCCACTGCCCTGACCAGCAGGTCAGGGATTTCCCTAACACCCTCTAAACCCTCCCCAGTTGTACCAAATTGGTGAGTGCCCCGTACACATCCCATAAGCCTCCCCCTACATGCCCCCTCATTTCAAGTCTTGGGGAGAATGCTGGGCAGGGTGGGGCTGGGTGTGAGACTGGCGCTGTGCTGGGGAAGGCCGCTGTGGTCCCCAGACCCAGGGAACTTCCAGGGGAGTGGGAAATCAGGGGTCCTGGCAATTGTTCGGGGCCAGGCCAAGCTAGAGTCACAGGTGGGGAAAGGTCTGGGCTGGGACTGTCTGTCCTGCTCCCACTCCTGTCCCATCCACCCATGTCTCCCCCATAATAACAGCCTCCTGGATGAAACCCCTGCCCCCCCAGTCCCTGCTCTGCCCCTGCCCAGCACCTTCGGGGCTCTTGTAGGTTCTGTTGAACTGGATCAGAAAATCCTTGAACATCCGAGTCACTTCAGCCTGAAATGGACAAACCAGGAGGTGGGGAGTGAAGGCCCCAGTAGCTAGGGCCCTGCCTCAATCCTCATCCCCATCCCCATCCCCTCCTAGCTTAGTCCTGGCTCTGCCCCCTCCAACACTTACCAGTTCTGCAGGTGCCCCACAGCCCCAACCCACAGGCACCTGCCATTCCTACTTTGGGCACAGGCTGAAGCCTGCTGATTGCTATGAAAATGTACAGGGCACCCATGTGGATGGGTGTGTAGGGGTTTGGGTACAGGCTGATGTCTGCAGCAAGCATGTGGAGCCTGGATGATTGTACATGGGATGCTAGCTGAGTCTGCAAGCAGCATGAGACACATACTGGCCTACAGTGGAGGGGTGGGGAGGATGACGATTACTGGGCTGTTCTCCTCTAGGGTGTTGACTCCAGTCCCCATGCCTCAGTTAGCCATGCATGTACCAAGTTGCTGTGTCTCAGCAATTGCAGGCACCTGGTGTCTTCTCTGGCGTTCAGGCCCACATCACCAAAGCCACCCCACCCTGGTGAATCCTGCATCCCTTACCTTGCTGAGTTCATGAGGTGAGAGGGAGCCAGCTGGGAGGGCCCAGACCCCAACCCACAGCAGCAGGAGGCAGGGACTCAGCTCTCCCGGCCCCATGAGGGTAGCCGCTCACTGCCTGCCAGCAGAGGGGATTATATGAGCTGGTGCAGACAGGAGAGCGACAGAAACCACAGAGCTGAGGGTCCGGAGGTGTGAGATCCGGGAGGGAGGAGGAGCTTGCAGATGGGGGGGGGTGTATCAGAGGTGTGGGGGTTGGGTCTCAAAACTGCTCCCCTGCCCTCAGAGTCTGGACTAGATTTGGGAGAGGATATGGAGGGGGGAGGTTGTTCCATCAATTCCATTGCCCATCTGCCTTGCTGGCCCCCAGGCAGGGTGGCATTTAACCCAAGGCGCCATTTCTTTCTACCTCTCCGGGCCCACATGGGACGAAGCAGGACCACAAGAGCAGGATGTTTATGGAAGCTACAGCCCAGTGAATCGCTGTGTTTCTGGCTGGGTGGGGTTGGCTATGCTTAGAGTTACCACATGTCAGGCAAAAGGAGGACATGTCCTTTTTACCTTCACATCCTCCATTTGGGAGGCATTTTAAAAATACATGATTTTGTCTGGCTTTTTACTTACAGGGCTTAAAAGTATGCTGGAATGCCCCAGAACACCCTATTTTTAGGGGGACACATTCCAGGATTCCTTAAAAACAGAATATTATATTAATACTACATTTTCTCCAAGTGTCCTCCAATGTCCTCCTTTTCATACTTCCCTGTCCTCCTTTCCATGCTTTGGTATCTGGTAACCGTAGCCATGCTGGAATCCTGCGAGAATGCCTGGGTCCCCTGTCCTGCAAGTTCAGGCAGAAAAAGGCCAGAAATTCATGCAAGGCACAGGATCTACCATGAGTTCCAGGTGATATCCCAGCCCAGGGGTGAGGCCCACAGTGCCCCCTACTGGGCTCACTCACCTAGGATGGCACTAGGGCATGGGAAGACAACCCCTGGCATGTGTGCCAACAGTGGCACCTGAGCCCATTCACAGCAGCACACGGCACCCTCTGCAGTACCACAGAAATTGGTAGAAAGAAAATGTCATGTGAACCTACCATTTTTTAAATCGAACTAACCAGCATTATTTTGATTTAAACAGTGTGTGCGGACATAACCTGAAGCGTCATGTTTCTTTCCTGTACAGGGGAAGAAGCTGTGGACAGTCTATCTGCCAGCCCCACTGATGACCATGAGCCTCCTGGACCAGAAATCACGAGGCTTCCAGGCTGTGATGGTGGGTATGGCCAACCAGGAGGTGCACGTGTACCGGGACAAGAATCTTATGGACATCATCTGCACCCAGGTAACTCCTCCACTGGGCAAAGCCAGTACCAGGATTAATGCAGGACTCCTGGATTCTGTCCCAGCTTTGGAAAGAAAGTGTACTCTCATGGGTTAGGGCAGTAGTTTCCAACCCATGGCCACTGGCTGCTGGGTCTTTCAAAGTGGTGCAGCGTTGCTCCCCTCCTGCTGCCAGCAGCAGGGAGCCACTAAAGACTGTAGAGAAAATTTAATATGCAGCCTAGTAAAACCAAGCAAGGCCAAGCAACTCAAGCAAAGCGTGCAGCTATTTTAGTTCAGGCAGAGCAGTGTTAGCAACTGTAGCCCAAAGCGAAGCCATAATGAAAAGCCAAAGCTAGAATAACAGGAAAACACCTACATTACAATAACCACAAACACCTGTTATAACCGCTTAGCAACCCACTCCTCATTTAGGCTTCTCACCTGCCCTTACATGTAGCGTAAGTGCTCTTAGTTTTCCCGTAATGGGGTCTTAGTTTCTATCCCTCCCCCGTGGTCTGACGTTGTATAATCGTGTCACAGATACATTGTTAACCAATAAGCTGTAGTTTTTCTGTGTTTAACCATTTTTTAAAACCTTGAATGTAATTCAATAGACTGTGTAATGTAATAAATACAAGAAGAAAGCGGTCCTTCGGGGCCGGCCGCACCTAGTAGCTCTGGGTGCTAATAAACTTGTAATTCTCCTCCTGCTGTCTGCATCTTTAATTGACCAGAACAGAGAACGAACCTTTTTCTCTCCTAACAAGACCCAGGTAGAGCACATTGCTGCAGTGCTACAAGAATTGTATAGGCTCCTTCCTGCAGCCAAGGGGACAGATCAGCGCTCCCTATCCCCTGGTTGTATCCGGGAACGTGGCAAAGAGCTCTAACTCCTCTATTCATATGTGCTGGGGACAGGGTTCCTGCTGCAGCCAGAGGGAGGAGAGCATGGCTCATGAGGGCTGGATTGGCTGTGGGATCAAGGTACTATTCTTTGCCCCTGCACTGGACCTGTGTTCAGGATACATCCTTCCCTCTCCCCCTCCCCAGGTCCAGGGCATTGGCCTCACCTTACACATGCCAGGATGGAGGGCAAGTGCTGGCAAAGTCAATTCCGTTAGGGGAGGCAGGGCCTATTCACACCAGTTGATTAGAGGGAGAGAATGTGTGAACAGGGACAGTTACTTCTTGTAATGTGCTAACCATTCCAACTCCCTATTCAGACCCAGTTTGGTTGTGTCAAGTTTACTAATCAGCTCCAGCTCTGCAGTTTCATCCAGAAGTCTGTCTTTGAAGTTTATTTACTTATTTAAAGTATGGCTATTTCAGGTCTGCAATTGAGTGTCCAGGGAGATTGAAGTGTTCTCTACTGATTTATCAGATTTACCACTTCTGATGCCCAATTTGTGTTCATTTATCCTTTTCCACAAGGACAGTCTAGTTTGGCCAACACACACGGCAGAGGGGCATTGTTGGCACATGATGGCATATGCCACATTACTGGATGTGCAGGTGAATGAGCTCCTGTGGTGTGCCTGATGGGGTTAGGACCTGTGATGGTGTCACTGGTACTGATGTGTGGGCAGAGTTGGCAATGGGGTTTGAGTGACAAGGGGATTTCAGATGTCATCAAGGTTTGCACAGGGACACCCTGCTCCTAGAGATGTCTGGACCTTTAACTTCCTCCCATGTTGCTCCCATTCATGTGGCTGGATGCAGGGTAAGACCCAGACGTGGCTGCATCTCAGCACTGGGGGAGAAATCCCTGTGTGAACAATCCCTGCTCCCAAACTCTAGCTGGCTGTGTCTCAGCATCCCAGTGAAGCCAGCACAGTTATGTTACAGTGTCAAGGGGCAGGTGTGTGCAGTGGGCACCGTGGAGGAGGCAAAGGCTAACAACTAAATTGCCTCCCCTGTGACCAAAGAAACAACACAGAATAGCAGTTTAATGGCTGTTTTTAAGGCACCATTCACGGCTGCAGTGAAGGAAAGGAATATGGGCTTAGAAACCATGCGTGCATGTGTATAACTGGATGGGGCAAGCCTGGCTCTGGGCACGGGTGGCAGAGCTAGAGCCAGCTCAGGATCAAAAATATTCCCCATCTCAGAGTGCAGTCCATTAGCCCCAACCCCTTATTTCTGTGGTAGGGGGATCAGGGCTGACAGCAGCCTCTCTGCAGCAGCAGCACCCCTTCAGCGGGGACAGCGGACTCTCCATCCCAGAGCTCCGTGGCGGTCAACCGTGGCTGTTACCGGGAACGTGGTGATACCACAGGCGTTTGTACCACGAAGGAGACGGTAATAGCCCTGCCAACAGGACAGCGGTTAGAGAGACAGGACGCTGGACAGCCTTCCTCACCCAGGGCTAGGGTTACCAGATGTCAGGCAAAAAGAGGACATGTCCTCCTTTTTACCTTCATGTCCTCTGTCCTGGAGGCATGTTAAAAATATATGATTTTGTCTGGCTTTTTACTTACAGGGCCTAAAGTATGCTGGAACGCCCCAGAACACCCTATTTTTTTTTGGAGGGGGAGCGCTCCAGGGCCTCCTAAAAACAGAATAATATTACATTAATACTACATTTTCTCCATGTGTCCTCTAATGTCCTCCTTTTCATACTCCTTTCCATGCTTTGGTATCTGGTAACCCTACCCAGGGCTGGTCCATGCTGGGAACTTAGAGTGGCATGGCTAAAACTCTCAGGCTGTAAAAATCTACCCTGTCGAGAAGCTGGAGATGTGTCAGCCTAACCCATGGAGTAGCTGCTGCTAGATCCATGGAAGGAACCTTTCATCTGTCTAGCTCCTCCCATGTGGGGAGAAGGATGGGAGAACTGTGCTGTGGTGGTGGTTTAAGTTTAGGAAGACCCTCACTCACCTCACATCTAACTGGAGCAGAGTCTCAATGTGGAGGGGATGTATGTGAAAAAAGCTGACCCCAGGTGCCTGCGTCTAAGTGATGGGCAGGTGTCTTTGTATAAAAAGCCCTGTGCATTACCCCAGAAGTGGTTGCACCTCTGCAGAATCCCACATCATAGCATCCTCAGACAAAGCCAACTCATCCCCTCATCGACCCTGCTGTCCTGTAGGCTGCCCTATAGACACCCCCTCCACTCACCTTCTCTCCCCAGTTTTCCCCCCAGGAGTTCTTGATGATCCAGTAGGGTATGTTGTTCTCTGCAATTAATTAGTTTAGAAAACAAAAGGGTCTTAGTGTGCTTTGGACAGCTCAGCCCCCTGGCCATTTAACCTCATGTCTTCTGAGTCCAAATGCTTGTACTGCCCATCCCCTCCCCTGGTGCCCAACTCACCAGTCCCGTAGCCAACCAGCAAGGCGACATGATTTATGTGGTCTGGACTGCACTGGGACTTTTTTGGTTTGGAGATGCCCTTTCTATAATTCTGCAGAAGCACAAGAATGGGGAGGAAAGAGGTGAGTCAGTGGTGGGGGCAGCTTAATATGCAGGTCACTGGGGTACGGGGTAGCAGCCAGCCAGGAAGCCATTGGCACAAGTGAGGGACACGTACCATCATGTCTTCTAAGTTCAGGGTAACTGTGACTGGCCCATAGGTTGTGAGGTGCGCAGCTATTTCTACAAGAGGAAACCCAAAGGGACTGAGTGGGAAGGAGGAACCAAATCCCTCTTTGTGTCTTCTGCCCCCATGCAACCCCTCTCTCTTCTCTGCGGCTCAGAGCTTCACAAAGGAGAAACATGAAACTAACCAGACTCATGCTGGTTTCACACACATCACCTCCTGCACCCTCCTGACCACGCACAGCTTCCTAGAAACTGACCAGCAGCTCTGGGAATTGGGCCTCGATTCCACCCCCACCAAGCTCCTTTTCTCACCCCCTAATCCTGCTCTACTAACCCTCATTTGCTCCCTGTGCCCCATCACACCATCCTGCATGGCCCAATCCCCCAAAGCCCCGTAAATTTCTCTCTCTCCAAGCCTCACCCTCCTCATCTCCAGGCAGTGTCTCGAAGCCCTTGATCCAAGCAGCTGGCTTATGCTGGAGTTGGCATTTCTCCTTTTTCCCTTTGTAGGGGTAGGCAGCCTCACTGGTTAGACCTCCTGGGAGTTAACATATTTTGAATGGCTGGGCTGGGCCTGGAGCACCTCATTCCCTGTTCCATCCCTCCCCTGTTCTGGACCCAACCGTCTGAGTAAACCCCTTATCCCTCAACTGCAGCCTGTCCCAAGGAGATTGGCAGAGCAGAATCGAGGAATGAAGAGGGGTTTCCCCTCTGTAAACAGCACTGGAGAGACTGCACCCAATATGGATCAGGGTCCCTGCAGCAACAAGTCTGTGGGGGGTCCCAATCTCACTCAGTAAATCTGTGCAGTCACAGGGCCCCAACCTGATCTGTGCAGTGCCTGGCACAACTGGGGGGTGGGGGGAGTGATCTGAATCAGGATGTATGCATTGCTGAGGGGCCCAAATATCAGTCAAGGGGACTTTGCAGCCCCTGTGATGATGGGGGCCCCTATCTGTCAGGGTCTATACAGCCCCTGACACAATGGGGACCCTGCTCTGGGTCCGCGTGAGTACTTGTATCCCTTAAAACAGCCTCACAACAAAACTGATGATGGGGTGAATGGGGGATTATTGGCAGGGAGCTGGTGGAGGCTATCTGTACCCAGGCCAGAGGACCCCTGTCTCTCCAGTGCCAACATACTCATCTTTACCACCGTGGTGAAGGCGTCCCACACGTAGCCCCCTCTGCAGCCCGCTCCACACCAGCTGCAGTCCAACACCTCTGCAAGGGAAGCAGGAGGTGAGCAGCAAGCCAGCACTTCCTCTCCTCCCCACTCAGATCTGGGATCTTGCTCTTGCTGGGGGGCACAGATTGACCATGATAGATCCCAGTAGGCCCTTAGCTTGGCTGACAACTGGGATGCCCTGGTTGAGTGATCTCATCCCTGTACCTGCAACCTTGCACTGATATCTAGTGGTGGGGAGTTCCAGAGGCCAGTGCTCTGCTCACAATGGGGCTGAAGGGACCCGAGCCTTCTTGGAGGCCTGTCTGTGGTGGGACTGCCCTCACCCCAGGGGGTGCTAATACATGACATCCCATGCAGGGAAAGATGGCCCCACACACCCCCACACTCAGCCTGTTCCCAGGCATGTGAAGGGTTAAAATTTTCCCAGTTCAGGACAGGAAGTGAGGGGGGCACTTTGAGGATCCAGTGCCTGGGAGCTCTTACCTTGCACAGAGAGGTTGAAGGGCTTGTGGAAGTGGATGTTCCAGAGTGACTCAATGTTGGAGACAGCAGCGAAAGCCCAGCAGCCCGCACAGTCGCCCTGGGGGAGTTGGTGAGTCTGAGTGCAGCACTTCAGGGTGCTCAGAGCCCAGTTGGGGTGATGGGGGGGGGGATGGGACATTTTGGTCTTACTGAGCCTCCCATGACATCCCGTCCCTGCCCCATCCCAGTGCTTCTCGGGGGGGGGGTCCAACACAGCCCTGCCCCCCCCCAACAATCCCCCCTGACTACCTGATGTTTCACAGCAGTCACGGCCCCTGCCTTCCTCCAGTCGCAGGACTCTGGCAGCTCCCCCATCCGGAGCTGGTTGGCCCAGCGCTTGGTGGGGGGTGGGGGGCTCGGGAGCATCCCCTGGTATTCCTCATCTGGGGGGACAGGGAGATGGGCTGAGTGGACTGGAGGGGGTGTGAGGGGAGCAGGGGAGGGGTGTGGAGCAGCAGGAGTGGGAAGTTTATGGGAGTGCATGAGGAGATGGGGAGGGGTTGCTTAGGGGTGCTGGGGAGAAGGTGCAGAGTGGTGTTGAGAGAGCAGAGAACTGGAGGTGGGTGAAGGGGGGTGCAGCTCTGGGGAGGAGAGGGTGTGTTGTTTCGAAACAAGTTAAACCCCATTTGGGGACGAAACAACCTTGTTTCGAAACACTTGTTTCGAAATAACCCTGTGCGTGTGAACACAGCCTAATAGATTTTCTCCCACAAAAGCTCATGCAATAAATTAATCTGTTAGTCTTTAAGTGCCACAGGACTCCTTGCTTTTATTGCAGCTGTTGTGCTGCTCTGGAGCTGGAGAGGAAGGATGGCATGGTTCCAGGGGTGCCCGCCAGCTACTTTCCCCCATGCACAATTGGAGCAGAGATTTCCCACACTGCTGGCCTCTGGGCTGCTGGGAGCCGCAGGTGGGCCTGGGTGTGACATTGGCCCAGGAACTCATGGGAAAGAGAAGCATGAGGGGCTCTGAAATGGTTTGGCGGGGGAGACAGGCAAACCAGGCTCACAGGCTGGAGTCAGGAGGGGAAGGGCTCAGGTCAGGACTGTCTGCCCTGCTTCAGCCCCATCTACCCCACCCCACCCCACATTAACAGTCTCCAGGAGGAGCTCCTGCCCCGCAACCCACCACAGTCACGGCTCTGCCCCCACCCGCTACCTTTGCAGCTCTTGTAAGTTCTGTTGAACCGGAGCAGGAAACCATTGAACATCCGAGTCACCCCAGCCTGAAATGGACAAACCGGGACATGGGGAGCGAAGGTCCCAGCAGCCAGGGCATTGCCTCAGTCCCTACCCCAGCCCTGGACCCACCCCTCACCCCCTCAGATCTGTGAGTGCCCCTCAATCCTGACCCAGCGCCCCCTGCCATCCCTGCATTGGGTGCAGGCTGGAGCCTGCTGCTCGCTATGAAATGGTGGGGTGTGCTCACATGGGGCACTGGGGTCTGGCTGCAGGTTGGTGTCTGCAGGGAGCACATGGAACCTGGGTGATTGTGCAGAGGAGGCCATAGGCATGTACAGGGAGGGTGAGGCACAGGCTGACCTATGGTGAAGTGGGCGGGAGGACAGCACATGGTACTGGGCCTTTCTCTTCTAGGGCAGTAGTTGTCAAACTTATTTCCTCAGGACCCACTTGAAAAAAAGACATTTATGCCTGCAATCCAACAATTACATCTTTGAGCAATACATTCCAGTCTTTTGGCAGTGGCAGCAAGGGGTGCTGTGACCCAGTGACTGAGGGTCTGCGACCCAGTACTGGGTTCTGACCCCAAGTCTGACAACCACTGTTCTAGGGAGCTGAGTCCAATCCCCATCACTCAGTTATCCATACATGTACCTCCAGCGGCTCTTGGCACAGACACCTAGTGTCTTCTCTGGCACTCAGACTCTTGTCCCCTTGAAAGCTGCCCTGCCCTGGTTCATTCTTCATCCCTTACCTTGCTGAGTTCAGGGAGTGAGAGGGAGCCAGCTGGGAGGACCCAGACCCCGATCCACAGCAGCAGGAGGCAGGGACTCAGCACTCCTGGCCCCATGACAGTAGCCGCTCACTGCCTGCCCACAGAGGGGATTATATGAGCAGGTGCAGACAGGAGACCACAGAAACCACAGAGCTGAGGGCCTGGAGGTGTGAGATCCGGGGGGGAGGGACCAGCAGATGTGTGGGGGAAATCGGAGATGTGGGGGTTGGCTCTCAGAACTGCTCCCCTGCTTTCAGAGTCTGCACCACGGCAGAGACAGGTTTGGGAGAGGCGTTCAGGGGGGGATTGTCCCACCAGTTCCCATCCACCCTGATGGCTCCCTGGCACAGGACATTTAACCCAAGGCACCATCCTCACTCCCATCCTCCACTGGAGGTAAAGGACTGTGGGAGCAGGGATGTTTATGGAAGCTGCAGCCATGTTTCAGGCTGGATGGAGTCCTCCATGATGTAATCCAGTCTGAAGGCCTGGGTCCACCATGCCCCCTTGTTCAGGGAAAAGGCCTGAAAGTCTGCAAGGCACAGATCTACCATAAGCTCCAGGTGCTATCCCAAGCTAGCTGTGAGGCCCACAGCACCCCTTACTGGGCTTGCTGGAGCTTAGCACCGCCTAGTGTGGGACTACAGTTGCGGTACCCAACCTTCTTTCAGCCATGGCACACCTTACTACTTTTAAATATTTTGAGGCACACCACTGTATAGTCTCTAAATGGATTATGAGCCAATCCAGAAGTCTTCAAGTAGTGCTTCAAAAAGTTTCATGGCACACCTGTGTGCCACAACACACTTGTTGAGACGATCTGCATTAGGACTCTGGGCCAGCACGACTGTGAGGGTCAGAGTATCCGCACTAACTCCCCACCCTGTGCCCCGTCTAGCTGGCCAGGCAGGACCTGATCAGAGATTTGACTGGGCCCCACTCATCCAACCCCACCGATGACATGAACATGTGCAGGCCCAGACTTTGCAATCAGCTAATTGGACAGATTCCAGCACTGCAGGGCCCCATCCCAACTCCTTGACCCAGTATAACAGGGCTCTGTGCCTCTGACCCAGAGGCCCTGCTAGCACAGCTCTGCCACTGCCCCACCATCCCAGTCTGCATCTCCCAGTAGCTCAGCCCTGGGGTCCCCTCACCCTGTTCAGCCAGCACCCTCACTCCCAAGGACTCCTCAGCTTTTAAATCCTTTTATCCCCAGTGGTGGGAATGGAACCAGGGGTCCTGGCTTTTAGTTGCTCCTGCCCATCCTGCCCCCCACTGCTTGGGCACATTTAGTTGAGCAGCTGTTTGTTTTGCGGGGGGGGGGGTCCCATGTCCCAGAGCTGAGGACTGAGTGGGAAGGTTGGGGGATCGGAACTAGTGTGAAGGGGATGAGATCTATCAGTTCAGAGAACATGGTGACTGATTATTCCCCAGTGAGTGCGGAGTGCAGAGCCAGGATAGCAGAGGGCTGTGGGGCAGAATGGGGCAGAATCAGCAGTGCTGAGACAGATGTTGCTGTCATGCCCCTGTTGAACTTGGGGAGTCTTGTGTGGACTATGCAAAGGTCAGGCAGTGCTGGGCGTGACTGATGGGGGGGGCAGGAATCCCACAAGCCAGCTGGCCCACCTCCCCGTCTCCTCTGTCAGTTCTGCTGCCATCCCCCAAGGGGGCAATATTGCAGGAAGCAGGCTAGGGGCTCAGTAGGGGGCACTGTCTCCTTGCAGGCATGGCTCACCTTGACGCCCCCTGTGCAATAAAGGTGCTGTGCTGCAGACACGTAGGACCAAGATTCACTTGTGATTGGTAGAGATCCCCCTGGCTGATTGGCTGCTGGCCACAGGCTGAATATCACCCCTCCTTATAGCCTCTTCCCCACAGCCATGCACCATGTTTTCCAGATGGCCCTGTATCAGCTGCGGTTCATGGCAGCCTGGGCCGTCAAGGCTCTGGAGTCCAGCCTGGCATCTGTCACCTCCACCCTGCAGAAACCTCTTAAGATGAATGTGGAGATGAGTGGCCCATTGGCAGCCAGCCGGAGCTATGTCCCCTGGAAGAATGACGAGGGTGTGGGGCAGTTGGAAGAAGTCAGGAAGGGGGCAGAGAGGTGCCCTCAGATAACAATCCCAGACTGGAAGCCCAGTGGCCAGGGAGCCCTGTCGCAAGAGTTCCTCTAAGAGTGTGTCCTGAGGGGTGGATCCCTCTTCTCTGCTCCGCTGCATGGAGGGGTATTGTGGGAGCAGGAGGTTCATGGAGGTCTCATAAAGTCTGGGCAAGAGCGAGGGGCCAGGGGCTACTGTCAGATACAGCCAGCCAGTAAGTAGCAGGAGAGCGGTTTGCCCTTTGACAATGGCAGGGATTCTCATCCAGCCCAGACGGGCTTTGTCTCTAGCTCACTGAGCAGCTCTGGGCTGAATACAGGAACGGGGTAGGGGTGGGGGAGCTGGGATTCAGTTATCTCTTTAGATTTCCAGGGGTCCTTGCTCATGGCTCTTGTAATGGAAAGCCACAGACTCGCTCTCCAGCCCCTGACAAGGGCTGGATTGGCTGTGGCCTCTCTGCCCCTGCACTGGACCTGTGTTCAGGATATACCCGTCCGTCTTCCCCTCCCCAGGTCCAGAGCATCGGCCCCACTTTCACACTGACCCTCCACATTCAGAACACCTCAGCTGGGTGCCCCTCCATCAGCCTGCTGGTGAGCTTCCTCTATGACTAGAGCCTCTATGCCATGAAGAGAGTCTTCTTCAAGGTACTCCTCCTACCCACACAAACCTGTGACCACCCCTACGGGCCCTGTGCTCTGGCTGACTCCGCGTTGTCTCCCTGCAGACCCCCATGCTGGTTCCTGGACTGAACTGTGCCATTGAAACCTCTGTGGTGTGAGCGACAAGGGGATCTCAGATGTCATCAAGGTTTGTATGGGGACACCCTGCCCCTTGAGCTGCCTGGACCTTTAACATCCTCCCATCTTGCTACTGTGTAGGTGGCTGGACAAGGAGTGTGACCCAGAGGTGGCAGCATTTTGGCACCAAGCTCTGCTCTCATGCTGGGAGTGTCTTCCCTCTTGCAGGTGTTTGCATAGGCAGTGGTTTTCAAACTTAGGTTTGGGGTCACAGACCCTCAGGCACTGGGTCACAGCAACCCCTGCCACTGCTGCCAAAAGAGTGGAATGCATTCCTCAAAGAGGTAATTGTTGGGTCACAGGTATAAATGATTGTTTTCAACTGGATCCCGAGAAAAAAAGTTTGAAAACCACTGGTGTAGAGTGAGGGCCAGGGCATGCCTTTGATGACTGCCCATATCAAGGTGCCTGTGAATGAGGGCCTGGCTGCTGCCTGATCTGCCTCCAGGGGCAGACAGAGACCAGAGCTGCAGTACCATAGATCCCAAAGGAGCTCTCACTGGAGCAGAGCCAAGGCTGGTAGCCAGGGGACTCCACTTTGCAGTGACCCATCAGCCACAGCCAGAGTGCAAAATGTGGCATGGAACGATGCAGGGGAGGTTGGGTCTGCCCTCCCCAACCCTGGCTGGAGACACAGAGGTAGCTGCTTTGTCTGGGATCAGGCCAGTTCTTTGCACTGGAGGAGTGTAGGAGCTGACCTTCCTGGTTTGGTCCCAGGAGCTCCTAAGACCTCTCTCAAATCAACAGCCCTGAGAGCAGCACCTGAGCTGTGATCCCAGCATCCCAATAAACCACCACAGTTGCATTACAGTGTCGAGGGGCTGGAGGGATGACATAGGTTAAGCAATAAACCACTTTCCCTGGGGCCAAAGAGACCACACACACTATACAAAAAAGCAGTTTAATGGATGTTTCTAAGGCACCATTCACAGCTGCACGGAAGGGAAGGAACATGGGCTTGGAAACCAGGCATGTGTGTATTGCTGGACAGCACAAGCCCAGCTCTCGGAACAGGTGGAGCTGAAGCTAGAGGCAGCTCAGGCTCATATTTACTCTCCATTTCACAGAGCAGGCCCATAGCTCCAACAAATTATTTCTGTGGTGGGAGGATCAGGGCCAGCAGCCTCTCTGGTGTGGCAGCACCCCTTCAGTGGGGACAGTGGACTCTCTGTCCTGGGGCTCCAGGACGGTCGACAGTGGCTGTTACTGGGAACACGGTGATACCACAGGCGTTCGTACCACGAAGGAGACGGTAATAGCCCTGCTGACGGGACAGCTGGTTAGAGACACAGGATGCTGGACAGCCTTTCTCACCTAGGGCTGGTCCATGCTGGGAACTTAACAGTGGCATGGCTACAGCTCTCAGGCTGTAAAAATCTACAAGGAGTCATGTGGCACTTAAAGACTAACAGATTTATTTTTCGCATGAGCTTTCATGGGAGAAAATCCCACTTCATCAGATGCTTCGAAGATGGGTGAACTTCACCCATCTTTGAAGCATCTGACAAAGTGGGATTTTCTCCCACAAAAGCTCGTGTGAAAAATAAATCTGTTAGTCTTTAAGTGCCACACAACTCCTTGGGTTTTTTGCTGTACTAGACTAACACAGCTATCCCTTTGGAAACTGTAAAAATCTGCCCCATCGAGAAGCTGGAGCTATGTCAGCCTAACCTATGGAGTAGCTGCTGCTAGGTCCATGGAAGGAAACTTTCATCAGTCTAGCTCCTCCCATGTGGGGAGAAGGATGGGAGAACTGTGCTGTGGTGGTGGTTTAAGTGTAGGCAGACCCTAACTCACCTGACATCTAACTGGAGCAGGGTCTCAATGTGGAGAGGATGTGTGTGAGAAAAGCCCATCCCCAGGTGCCTGTGTCTAAGTGATGGGCAGGGATCTCTGTATAAAAACCCCTGTGCTTTACCCCAGAAGTGGTTGCATCTTTGCAGGATCCCACATCACAGCATCCTCAGACAAAGTCAACCCATCCCCTCTCAGCCTCTGCTGTCCTGTAGAGTGCCCCCTAGATTCCCCCACTCACCTTCTCTCCCCAGTCTTCCCCCCAGGAGTTCTTGATGATCCAGTAGGGTATGTTGTTCTCTGCAATTAATTAGTAGAGAAGACAAAGGGGTTTTAATGTGCTTTGGAAAGCTCAGCCCCCTGGCCATTTAACCCCATGTTATCCAAATCCAAATGTTTGCACTGCCCATCCCTTCCCCAGATGCTCCACTTACCAGCTCCATAACCAACCAGCAAAGCAACATGATTCACTTGGTCTGGACTGCACTGGGACATCTTTGGCTTGGAGATGCCCTTTCTATAATGCTGTAGAAGCACAAAAATGGGGATGATGGAGATGAGTCAGTGGTGGGGGCAGCTTAATGTGCAGGTAACTGGGGTATGAGGTAGCAGCCAGGCAAATAACCATTGCCACGAGTGGGGCACACATACCTTCATGGCAGCTGAGTTCAGGGTAACTGTGACTGGGCCCAGGGTAGCAACATGTGCAGCTATTTCTACAAGAGGAAACCCAAATGGAGTGGGTGAGGGGGGGACCCAGGAACTAACATTCCAGATCCAGAAAGGACGGGACCAGGCTGCTGGTGTCTCCTCACAAGATACATTAGCCTTGCCCCTTCCTGTGTCATCTGGGCCCGCTGCCTTGCCTCCCCTGCCCACTCTGCTACTCAGCACACCCCAAAGGGGAAACATGTAACTCAATAGATGCGTTGGTGCCACACAGCTCACCTCCTGGACCCTCCTGCCCCATTCACAGCTGCCTAGAAACTGATCAGGATGTTGATCATGTCTGGTCCTACCCCCCCCCCAATTTGTCATCCCTAATCTTGTACTACTAACCCTTATTTGCTCCCTGTGCCCCATCACGCCATCCTGCATGGTCCAATCCTGAGACCACCCCCCAACCCCTCTCCCTCCCAAGCCTCACCGTCCTCATCTCCAGGCAGTGTTTCAAAGCCCTGGATATAGGCAACTGGCTTATGCTGGCGTTGGCATTTCATCTTTTTCCCTTTGTAGGGGTAGGCAGCCTCGCTGGTGAGACCTCCTGGGAGGGAGCATACATGAAAATGTTGGACTGGGCCTGGAACACCTCATTCCCAATTCTTTCCCTCCCCAGTTCTGCACCCAAGGGTCAAAGTAAACCCCCTATCCTCCAAATGCTGCCTGTCCCAAGGAGCTTGGCAGCGCAAGATCTAGGAATGAAGAGAGGTCTGCCTTCTGTATACAGCAGTGTGGAGACTGCACCCCATCTAGGTCAGGGGCCCTGCAGCACCAATTCTGTGGAGTGCCTCAGTGAGTTTGTGCAATGGCAGGAACCCCAACTTTTTCTGTGCAGTGCCTGGCACAATGGGGGGCAGCACTTGTGGCAATTGGGGCTCCCAATCTGTCAGGGTCCGTGCAAGCCCTGGCACAATGGGGACCATGTTCTGGGTCTGAGTGAGTAGCCCTGTGCCTTAAAACAGTCTCACAGTAAACCTGTTGATGGGGTGAGTAGGAGGATTATTGGGAGAGAGCTGGCAGAGGGTTTATTGTCCCCAGGGCAGAGGACCCCCATATCCCTCCAGTGCCTACATACGGTTCTGTAGCACAGTGATGAAGGCATCCCACACGTAGCCCCGTCTGCACCCTGCTCCACACCAGCTGCAGTCCAACACCTCTGCAAGCGAAGTAGAAGGTGAGCAGCATGCTAACACTGCCTCTATCCCCATACGCAGATCTGGGATCCTGCAGCTGCTGGAGGACATGCATTGACTATGAAAGACCCCAGTAGACCCCTGGCTCACCTGGCATTTAGGATGCCTCAGGGGGGTGATCACCCCTGCACTTGCCACCCGTGTGCTGACATCTAGTGGTAGGGAGTTCCAGAGGCAGAGCTCGGCTCTCAGTGGGGCTGAGGTGACCCTAACTACCCAGGAGGCCAGTCGGTGGTGGGACTGTCCTCACCCCCATTGAGTGCTAATACATGACACCCACTGCAGGAAGAGGTGGCCCTGGAAAACCCCACATCCAGCCTGCTCCCAGGTGTGGCATGGGTTAAAATTCTCCCAGTTTGGGACAGGAAGTGAAGGGGGAGGAGACTAGAACAGTCCCAGGGCCCCAACTGGGGGAAGTGCCCTGTGCAGCAGGGCAGCTCTGAGGTGCCCCTCCCTGTTGCAGTTTGAGAGGATTTGGGGGTTCCCTGGGGACCCCCCCCCGTACCTTGCACCGAGAGGTTCCGGGGCTGATGGAAGTGGATGTTCCAGAGCGACTCGATGTTGGAGATGGCAGCGAAAGCCCAGCAGAAGCCACAATTCCTAGACCCCTGAGGGGAGGGTGAGTCACAGTGGGGCAGTCGGGGCTTACCACATGGCCCAGCCATGGGGGTGCTGGCTGGGCTATTGGGGCCTTAGAACATTTTGTCATTTCTGAGCCCCCTCATGACACCCCTGGCCTGCTCCATCCAGGCGGGGGGGGGGTCTTCAACCCACCCCTACCCCCACTCCTTACCTGGTTCTTCACAGCAGTCACAGCCCCCGCCTTCCTCCAATCACAGGACTTGGGCAGCTCCCCCATCCAGAACCTGGGGGCCCGGCGCATGCTGACAGGTGGGGGGCTCAGAAACCTCCCCTGAAATTCCTCATCTGTGGGGGGAGATGGGCTGAGTGGGCTGGAGGGGGCAGGGGGAATAGGGAGGGGCTGGGCGGGGGTCACTTCCCACCTGTCCAGTCACTGAAGCGGGTCACCCCGTACTGTCCTGTGCCCAGCTCTGTCTCCTGCAGCCGTCGTGCCGCGAGCAGATTCCGTGTGAAGATCCCGAAGCGTCTGTGCTGCTCTGGAGGGGGAGGCAGAGGGGGATGGGCCAGGAGCGACCCCCCCCAATTCCCACCCTGCCGGCCTCTTTCCACTAATGCAGGGACCAGTGGGGCACGGCTGTGTATGAGACTGGCGCTGTGGCCAGACAAGGCTGCTGCGAAACCCCCCTCCAGCCCACGTCCTAATGCCCCCAAGACCCAGGGACCAGTTGGGGGAGGAGCAAACAAGGGCTCCTGGCAATTGCTCTGGGCCAGTCTGGGCCAGGCTGGCCTGGAATCAGAGGAGGGGAAGGGTCTGGGTTGGGACTGTCTGTCCTGCTCCCACTCTTGCCCCATCCACCTATGTCCCCCGCAGTAACAGCCTCCAGGACGAGCCTCTGTGGCCACCACCCACTACCACAGTCACCACCCTGCCCTGCCTGGCACCTTCAGGGCTCTTGTAGGTTCTGTTGAATCGGATCAGAAAATCCTTGAACATCTGAGTCACTCCAGCCTGAAATGGACAAACCAGGAGGTGGGGAGCAAAGTTCCCAGGAGCCAGGGCTCTGCCTCAATCCCCATCCCCATTCCCTGCTAGTCCCTTCCTCCCACCCCCTTCCTGGCTCTGTGAGTGCCCCTCAGTCCTGACCCTGAGCCCCCTGCTATCCCTGCTTTGGGTGTAGGCTGGAACCTGCTGATTGCTATGAAATTGGGGGTCAGGGTGCCTGTATGCGTGGGTGTTGGGGTCTGCAGCAAGCACGTGGAGCCTGGGTGAGCATGCAAAGAATGCCACATGATGGTGAGCACCTAACAAGCATAAAGCATGGGCTGGCCTACAGTGGGGAGGGGGACAGGTACCAGCCCTTTCTCCTCTAGGGTGCTAGCTCCAGTAAGCATGCACTGAGTTGTTGGGTCTCAGCCCTGTTGCTAGTGGCTCTTGACACAGACTCCTGGTGTCTTCTCTGGCTCTCAGGCCCACGTCCCCCCATCCCAAAGCCGTCCCACCCTGGTGAATTCTCCATCTCTTACCTTTCTGAGTTCAGAGCATGAGAGGGAGCCAGAAGGGAGGGCCCAGACCCCGACCCACAGCAGCAGGAAGCAGGGACTCAGCTCTCCTGGCCCCATGACAGTAGCCACTCACTGCCTGCCCACAGAGGGGATTAAATGAGCAGGTGCAGACAGGAGAGCGACAGAAACCACAGCGCTGAGAGCCTGGAGGTGTGAGATCCGGGGGGGGGGGAGGACTGGCAGATGTGTGGGGGGAACAGATGTGGGAGTTTGGGTCTGCACCATGGAGGAGACAGGTTTGAGAGAGGCTATGGGGGGGGGGACTGTTCTGCCACCCATCGGCCTGGCAGGGGACATTTAACGCACTGTTACCCTCCCCTTCTTCCCTCCAAGGTAACGGGACCATGCAAGGGATGTCTATGGAAGCTCCAGCCCAGTGAACTGCTGTGTTTCAGGCTGGACTGAGCCGGCCATGCTGGAATCTGGGTCTGCACCCCGAGTCCAGGGAAAAGGCCAGAAAATCTGCAAGGCCCAGGATCAGCCATGAGCTCCAGCTGCCATCGCAGCCCAGTGGTGAGGCCCTCAGCACCCCCTACAGGGCTCGATGCAGATCAGCACCCACTCGAGTGACACTAGGGCTCTGGGCCAGCACTGACTGTGAGGGTCAAAGCATCCCCTGGTGACTCTCCACCCTGCGCCCCACCTAGCTAGCCAGGCAGAACCGGATCAGAGACTTGGCTGGGCCCCACTCACTCCACCCCAACTGTGACTTGAACATGTGCAGGCCCAGACATTGCAATCAGTTAATGAGACAGATTCCAGTGCTGCAGGGCCCCCATTCCAGCTCTGTGTAGGGCTACCAGATGTCAGGCAAAAGGAGGACATGTCCTCCTTTTTCCCTTCATGTCCTCCATCCAGCAGGCATTTTAAAAAGATATGATTTTATGTGGCTTCTTACTCACAGGGGTTAAAGTATGCTGGAACACCCCAAAACACCCTATTTTTAGGGAGAAGCATTCCAGGGCTCTCTAAAAACAGATTATATCAATACTACATTTTCTCCATGTGTCCTCCAATGTGCTCCTTTTCATACTTCCCTGTCCTCCTTTCCATGCTTTGGTGTCTGGTAACCCTAGTTCTGTGCCTCTACTTGAACTACAGTCCCCTGCTAGCCCAGCTCTGCTACTGCCCCACCACCCCAACCTGCAGTCCCCAGTAGCTCAGCCCTGGGCTCCCCTTCCCCAGCTCCACCGACATCCTCACCCCAAGGACTCCTCAGTTTCAGACTCCTTTTATCCCCAGTGGTGGGAATGGAACCCAGGAGTCCTGGCTCCCAGCCCATCCTGCCTCCTTCCCCAACCACTTGGGCACATTCAGCTGAGCAGCTGTTTGTTTTACAGGTCCCCCTACCCCAGAGCCAGGGACTATGTAGGAAGACAGAGGGATTGTTAGTAGTGTGAAGGGGCTGAGATCTGCATCAGTTCAGGAAACGTGGGGCTTGATGAAACAGCGACAGGGAATCCAGGGCTGGGAGAGCAGGGAGCTGTGGGAGCAGATCGAGCCCAAGGCCAGAAGAGAAGGGGCTTTGGGTCAGGATGTGACCCAGGGTCAGGAGAGCAGAGCCTGAGCAGAAGGTGTTCTTGTGTCCTCTGCCCACCAACAGGGAGCAGGCCTATATGTGGGCGTGGGAGGGTGCATGTTTGTGTTGTTGTGGTGTTTCCTCTCCCCGCATGTAAGGAGCAGGCCCTGTTCCAGGTGGATGGCAGGGGTAGTCTATTATTGTGTGGCACTGATGTGTTATGTAGGCTAGGAGCTTTGTTTGTGCATGTATCGTCATTCTCCAGCTGAAGAGAGCAGGCCCTGGCCCCCAAGGGAAGGATGTTGTATAGCAGTATTGTGAGGTGGAGCTGTGCTGCGGTGCACTGGGTGGTGTGTGCACAGTTCCGTTGTGGTGCAAGAGATTTGTGCTGTGTAGTACTGTCGTGTTGCCTCCCTCCAGCTGCAGGGAACAGACCCTGTCCTAGCTGGGGGCCACATCTAGGAGCACCCAGTGCCCAAATGGGGGTTGGCTGCCAGCAGCCTGGGCCAAAGCCAGCACAGGGCTCCCAGAGACCCCTGTAGAGCAGCATCTGGGTGTCTGCCCCATAGCCCCACTCTCAGTCCCTTGGGGGCAGCACTGGAAACCCTCCTCCTTCACAGAGCCCCTTCCCCTGAATTGACACCCCCTCCCCTGTACACCTTCTACTGCTTCCCCATTTGTGCCCCCATCCTTAGCCCTCCTCTACCCCATTCCTGGGGGCAGTACTAGAGTGAGTGACACACCCCTCTCACTAGTACCAACTCTCCTACCCGCATGGCCAATCAAATCACACACTGCTAATCCACCAACAGGATCACACCCAGTCACCCTAGCCGGTAAGTCTACCTGATCCCTCTGCAGTAGCCAATGCGGCTACCGTCTCAGGGTCTTACCATACCCAGGAGCTGTAATGCAGAGCTCCCTGTGTGGATTTGGGAGGGGCTGTGTTGGAACAATCCGTGGGGAAAAAAAATAATAAAGCCCAATAAAATTAACACCCTGCCACCATTTTAATGCAAGCCCATCTTGTGACTCTGTGACAGGTGGAGACAACTTGGCTGTTATCAAAAGTTCCCATATTCTCCTCTGCTGTCAGTCACTGCTAATCAATCCAAGGCTCCAATCCTGGCAGTGGATCTGGATGTCGCTGGGGGAGAGTCAAGGGTTGGAATTGCACCTGCTGCTGTTCTGCTTTGAGCAAGAGACCTGCTCAATTTCTTCCTTTGTCAGTTTCTTAAAGAGTTTAAAGTCAGTAGGGCCCATGAGATCATCCAGTCAAACACCATTTTATTTGTGAAAGTAGAGCAAGGAACCAGGAGAACAGCCACTGTTGACTAGATGCTCACCCCAGGGAGTAATTGGCAGCAATTCGGGAGGACCATGGTTAGCCCAAAGCATTTCAGTCCTTAGGAGACTAACTTGTTGTGTGCTCCAGTCAGGAAACAGAAAAAACTGAGGGGCCACTGTGTTCAAGATTCCTGCCATGGCAGGGAAGTGCTGAGGTGAGTCTTTGGTCCTCAGAGCAAATTGGGGGTGGTTTAAAAAAAGGGGGGGAGGAGACACACCAAAATGGCAAGAAGATTTCAAAGTGGTTTTACCCCCACCCCAGCACTGGGCAATTTGGATCCAGCCAAGATCTGAGGTGGGAAGGAGGAACACCTCAAATCAACAGTTAGACACAGGGGAGGGAAGTAGGGGGTGTTAAAAGGAACATTTGGGGGGGGGGGGGAGAGAGCCCAGATCCAGGCAGTACTAGGGGAACGGAGGGGCTACAGACAAACAAACCCTCCAGAAAGTCTATAGATAGGTCCCCAGCCAAGTGAGAAATAGCAAAAACCAGCAGGCCCAATTCCCAGCCCCCAATTCCTGTTCTAATTCACTACCTCCCCCCGCCCCAACTCCACCCCAGCCAAAGACAGAACACACTGTCATGCCACTTCCCTGAGGGCCGTGAACAGAGGGAATAGTTTTCTTCAGAGCAATCCCTGTGGCACAATGGTATGGGGCTCCAGTGCATGGGGTCTCAGAGGAGGTGCTGCCCCCTGCTGACATCTCTTAAGGCTGCACCCCTGCATTGGGCGCAGAGTGAGCCGTGGCAATTCTAGCCAGGTGGCCAAAGGCAGGGCTCTAGGACAGAGCCCATCATGCCTCCCCAATGGGCAGCTCCCTCATACTTCCATTTGTGCCCCCCACATTGTTAGCAGAAGCAGTGCCCCACAAGAAAGGGAAAGTCTGCAGGCCCATCACTTCCTGCTCTCCTCCACTCCTGCTGTGGGGGTGGCAGCTGCAGCAGGGATTGCAGGAAAAGGGGAAAACAGGCCTGCAAACCCTCCCCCCCCGTGGGTGCCAAACAACAGAAGTACGAATGTAAGGATAGTCCCCTGGGCACCAGAGACCCATAGAATACCACTGTAGGGTTCCTCCTGGAGGCATACGGGAGATGCCCCTCCGTTCTCTCACAAAATGGCATCATAAGCCAGCATCCCCATTATTTATTTATTTTAAAATAATTACATCCCACACCCCCCTCCACTCAAGGTACCACCACTCCTAGATCCTTTAACTACAGGATTATTAAACATGGGGGGGGTGGTGTCTGGATCCATATGGGGGGCAGAACCCACTCCCCCTACACCAAATCCATTCCCAATGGGCAGCGATGTCCAGTGCAGACACTGTCTCCCACTAGAGCTGAGAGACAAGGCATGGATTCTAGGGCCATTCGGAAGGGAGCCTGGTGGCAGGGGCTGTGAGAGAGGCAGACACACCCCAGCGCTGCTCATTCGATGAGCTTCTTGGCCTTGAAGAAGCGGCGCAGGTAGCAGACTTGCCAGGTGGCCAGGCCCACCAGACACAGCATGGAGAAGATGCTGAAGTAGAGCACACGGGTGCTGGTGGACTCTGCAGAGAGAGACACAAGGTGAGCGGGAGACCCCAACACATTACCGTAAGTGCCTTCCAGCCACTTCACAGGACAGAAACCAGGAGTCCTGGCTCCCCAGCCCCTCCTGAGTTCCAGCTCCAGTTCTGGCAGGATAATGGGGTCTAGCAGATACAGGGGTGCAGCCTCACCATTTGTGTCCCTCATTTCCTCCTCCCGCTGCTTCATGTAGGCAAAGTCCTTGACAATGGATTCCGAAAGGTCCTCAAGGCGTCGCAGATCCACCTCCAGGGGTTTCAACTTCTCTGCTTTGGCAATCTGGAGTGGGGATATTGGAAGTGACACACAATTCCACACCCCACACTGATACATAACCACCTTCAAGTGGGGGCACAAGGGCTGTCTATCTACCTCTCGGCCTGATGCTGAGATGCAGCTACCTCTGGGCTGGGACACGGGGGCGTATATACAGGGAACCCTCAGAAAGCTTACTCTCAGGCACCAGCAGAGTTAGGGATATATGGCCAGTTAGGCTGATGATGTCAAGTCTGGCCTTAGGCTGAGGTTGCTGGCATCCCATCTTCCCCATCTGGCACAGGACAGAGGGCAGCTGCACAGGATGGGGGACTCGAAGAGATGTTACACTCACGTCTTCATAGTTCCGCGCCTCTACCCCATGTTTGACATTGAGGGTAACCAGCTGATCAGGGACTCGGAAACCCCCTGGAGAGAAGAGGATGAGAAAAAGAAGCTATAAGCGTTACAGGGGAGGGAAGAAATGAGCTGATGTATAATCCCCACTTCCCTCCCAGTCAGAGATATAACCCCCGAATTCTGGTTCCCAGCCTCTTCCATGGTGGTCACTAGACACCGCTCCCTGCTCCCAGCAAGGAAGAGAACCCAGGAGTCCTGGCCCCCATCCTCCTCCACTACATCTCTCTCATGACCTCAAGTTTCCTGGCCATGCTGGATGCAGGAGATGCTGAATACAGGGGGCAGGGTGCTGGGGGATATGCCCCAGGATGGAGTGATGCCTCATACCTGGCTGGGAGTGGCTCTCAAAGCAGATCTCATAGATCTCGTAGTCATCTGTGGTGAAGGCGAACTTGCCCTTCTTGGCATCATCCCTAGAGTAGAGCAGGTGGCCGGAGGAGTCTGTCACCTGGGGTGGGATGGGGACAGACTGTGACCCCCACCATAGCTCATCTCCCAAGCCCCCACGCCCGAATTGATCCTGTTCGCCAGGCTCCCCAGAGACCCCCCAGGAGAAGAGAGCTGTAGTGCGCCCCCTCCAGCCAGCAGCATGGGGAGTGCAGCGCACAGACATGCCCCCCATGGCCTTCGTGGGGGGACGGTGTCCCTCCAACCCGCGGTCACCCCCGGAGCACAAAGGGGGGCCGGAATCTGGAGGTGCAAAGCTTGACCCGAGCATAGGGGCGAGGAGCGCGGGCGCGGAGGGGATCCCCAAGATTTCTCACCCGCAGGTCGGTCCTAGCCCCCGGCGCCCCCGGCTCCGACACCTCGTACTCCCCGGTCACCATGACGTCCCGGTGCATCTCCTCCTTCAGGCACTTGCGGGTCTGCGGCGGCAGCTGGAAGGAGAGCGCCCCGCACCCGCCGGCCAGGAGCAGCGGCAGCAGCAGGGGACCCAGGAGTCCGGGGCGCCGCCGGGGCACCCGCATGGCCTCGAGACGCAGCGCCCGGCTCCCCCGGACAGCTTGAGTCGGTTGCGTCCGGCTCCTCCGTCACTCCCTCCCCAAGCTGATTCGGCCGCGTCGCACCCCGCGCGCGCCCGACGTGGCGCTCTCTCTATGGTCCCCGGCCCCCACCAACGTGGAGGCAAGGCCAAGCCATCCTACCGCTTCCGGCTCCGCCTGCTTCATTTCCGGCAGCGTGAAAAAGGGAGCGGCTGCGCGAAATTCGGACGGGGAGGGGGAAATGCGCAGGCGCGGAGCGATTAAGGCAAAGGGGCGGGTGGGCGAGGCGTGGGTTTGGACTTTAGTCTCGGGGGGAGACGGGCAGTCGGGCCGGGCTCCCCCCGGCTCTGTGAGGGTGGGGTCAGGACGCCTGGGACCTCCCCCCGGCTGCAGGGGCGGGGAGTTCAGCCGGCACTGGGCGTGTTTCCACCAAAGGTAAAGTCAGTTACAGCACGAGGCGCTGGGTGGCGCCAGAGAGCAGCCGCCGGGTGGAGCCGTACGTGCGATGAGTCAGGGGGTTCTCAGCAGGGCAGCCCGGTCATCTTGCCCTCTCTGCTCAGGGCTGGAGGAGGCAGGAAGAGAGGCCAAGGCTGGCTGGGCCCTTGTGGGACAGGGAAACCCTATTTTCTTCTCCTTCCGTCACCCCAAAGAAGCGAGGAGTCCTGTGGCACTTATCTGTTAGTCTTTCAGTGCCACGGGACTAAGGTTAGGACGACATGTCCTTTTTACCTTCACATCCTCTGTCCGGCAGGTGTTTTAAAAAGACATCAAATCAAATGGCTGGAAGGGACCTCATGAGATCGTCAAGTCCAACCCCCTGGAAATTGAACCCAGGACCTTCTGCATGTTAAGCAGAGGTGTTAGCCACTACACTATTTGACATGATTTTGTCTGGTTTTTTACTTACAGGGGTTAAAGTATGCTGGAACAAAGCACCCTATTTTTAGGGGGAAGCATTCCAGAGCCCCCATAAAAACAGAAGAATATTACATTAATACCACATTTTCTCCATGCGTTCTCCAATGTCCTCCTTTTCATACTTCCCTGTCCTCCTTTCCATGCATTGGTGTCTGGTAACCCCACCCAGGATTCTTTGCTTTTTTTGCAGAACTAGACTAACACGGCTGCCCCTTTGGAACTTGGCAAGATTAAGATACCCCAGCATCACCCCACCCTTCCCCTCCCTCCAACCTTTGCTCCCTTTGCCCTTTCCACTCCCGAGCCTGCTCAACAGCTTGCTTCCAGCGTCCTCGCACACGCTTCTCCCCATCTTCACTTCCACTCCTACTTTCCCCAATATTCCCATTGCCCCAACCCTCGCTCTAGTCTCCCTCATTCCCCCTTCCTCTCCTTGTTCCAGTCCATCCCCCATTGCTTCTACCACCCCCATCCTGATCACTTCACTGTTTGGCCAGGCAGAGAACCCCAGAACCGACCCTGTGGAGCAGGGCAACTGCAGGTAGGGTGGGGAACCTCCCCAATGGCCGGTCCTGGTTAAAAGGCTATGATGGGGTGAGACTATGAGGGCACAGGGTGCAAAGAAGCCTAGAGGGTGGGAGCGGCCATGAAGCCTTGGCACCATGTCCTGCCTGCAGCAGGGCTGGTACTGTGCAAAGGAGAGAACCTGGCATCTGCTCACCTGCCTTGGCAGCCACAAGGAAATTTTTTTTTTTTTTTTTTTTTTCAAAAGAGCAAGGAGTCTTGTGGCACTTAAAGACCAACAGATTTATTTATCGCATGACCTTTCATGGGAGAATATCCAACTTCATCAGATGTGCCAGAATGTCAAAGTGGGGGGCCAAAAGTGATCCCCTATGCTGTCAACGGGGCCCTGGTTGATGAATAGGATTACAGGAGAGAGAGGTTCCAAAGGAGCAGCCGTGTTAGTCTAGTAAAGCCAAAAAAGCAAGGAGTCTTGTGGCACTTAAAAACTAACAGATTTATTTATCAACTGCTCGGGGGTCGCATAACTGATTATGAGAGAGGAGGTAGCTGGGGGAGACCTCCTGCATAGTTATGGCCCCCCCTTGATATCAAAGCCACGCATGAATTCAAAGGGAATATGACCGATTAGCAAGAGGGGAACCTGGGTGAAGGGTCTGGGCCAGGGGGTGGTTATGGGTTTCCCAGAGCAGCTGGGGTGTTGGCTGGGGCATTAAAAAAAACCTAGTGGGAAGAGAGGCACAAAGCAGCTGGGTAGTTAAGGTGGATGAGATGGGTGGAAGCTGGGCCTGGACTTGAGAAAGCTGACCTAGTTTCTGATTAATGCCCAGTATCGTAAAATAATGCCTCCCCACCTCTCCCCCGACTCAGATGATTGGGGCTGGGAAGGGGAATGTGAACACCCATTCCCTTGAGGGCAGGGGTTGAGACTCCTCCAGGGTTACCCTCTCTGTAATGGGATGGGACTGGGAATAGCCCTGGCTACCAGTTGAAGTTATGGGATGTATCTATCAGGACCTTGCAGCCCTTGTCAAACAGGACCCAGATCAGAGCTCTGGGACAGGTGAGTCTGGGCACAAAGGAGGATTTGAGACCAAGGACACTGTCAGCAATAAAGGAGAACAGTTTAGATGGAAGAGCTGGGGGCGAGGAACGGGCTATGAGGCCTCTACGGAAGAGCAAAGGCCATGGGGCAGAGAATATCCCATTACTCTGCCCCATCTGTAATAGATCACAGTGGGGATGGAGCAATCTCTCTGCTTGCATCAGTCATGCTAAGTGCTGCCGTCAGAACTGGGAGGGTGGAGATGGGGCAAGACTGCACCTGCTGGAGTCACACAACCTAGATAGGAATGGGAACAGCCCTTTGCCTGTCCTGTTACCTGCAAGCATCCCCTGCTGAGTCTGGAGTAGCTGCGACTGGGGAGCTTCCCCCACAGCTGGAGGTCTGGGAGGGGTGTGTGTGTGTTGGTGTCCAGGCTGTGCATCCACACATAGTGGGTGTGTGCTGCAGTTGATGTATGGGCAATTGACAACACATGTGTGCCCCTGGGCAGCCAGTGAGTGTCTGTGTAATTGTCAAGCTGTGTCCAGGAGTGTGTGTGCAATTGGGTAGGTGTGATGCAGCTGGTGGTGGTTGTATATGCAAGTGGCATTGCAGGTGATTGTGCAACCAAGAGACTGTCTGTGCAGTCATCATTGTGTGCAGCTGCGTGACTTCATTGCTGTGTGAGTGCACTCACATACTGGATGTGTACCATCCACTAAGCTGAAGGAGCACTACATGCAAGTTTGGGGCTTGCAGCTTCCTTGCTTGATGGATGCTGCTTGTCTGACCTTGGGAAGGAGGGAGTATTTGGGGATGCCCCTCAGAAGTACAGATCTCCTCCCAGCCTAGCACTGACCCTGCTGGACTCTGGAGACCTGTTGGGTTGGCTAAGACTCTGAGGTTTATGTTTGGAGGCTGGGAACACAGGGTACAGAAATCTCTCTTGGTGCCAAAGATCCCCCAGCTCAAAGGATTGGAATGATAGGCATCTGGGGAGAGGAGCGTGCCCAGAGACTTGCAGTGGTTGGGGTGGGTGGAAATGAAACTGAGGGTCTTGCAGGGAAGGAGAGGTGAGGCCTGGGCTGTTCTGGATACAGATGCACAGCACCAGCTTGGAGCTCCGTCCCTCACTTTGTGTCTCACCTGTTCTGAGGATTTCTCTATAGCAGTGGTTCTCAACCAGGGATACATGTGTTTCACCTTGTTTTACAGCAGGCTGAATAGGAAGCACTAGTAAGTCAGTTTAAACTACATTTTCATACAGACAATGACTCATTTATACAGTTTCCAAAGGGGTAGCTGTGTTAGCCTAGTATAGCAAAAGAAAAAACAAAAAAACAAACAAAAACAAACAAACAAGGAGTCATGTGATACTTAGTCTTTAAGTGCCACACTACTCCTTGGTTGTTTGTTTTTTTTTTCATTTATACAGCTCTACCTGCACTGAAATATAAGGACACTATTTATATTCCAGTTGATTTACTTTATAATTCTGTGGTAAAAATTAGAATAAGCCACCTTCCAGTACTGGTGTGCTGCACCTCTTTTGTATTTTGATGTCTGATTTTCTAAGCATGTTGTTGTTAAGTGACATGAAACTTGGGGATATGTGAGACAAACTGGACTCCTGAAAGGGGAACATTCAGGAAAGGCTGAGAGTCCTGTGCTGCAAGAATCTCCTAGTCCTGAGAGGACTGAGTTGAATGGTCCTGCCTGCTCCACAAACAGTCTCTGGCTCCAGGGTAGGGCACTGGCTGGGCACGGTGCCGGCCTGGCACCATCTGCCCCAAGTCAAAGGTGGGACCCACCCTGGTGCTAAAAGGCTGCCACGTAACTGCCTGGCTTCCCTGCACTGGGAATGAAACTCAGGAGTCCTGGCTAACAGGGGTTGTCGTCCAATATTTTGTCTAGCACTGCCATGGCATGAAGCCCATAGGCTTGGTGTAGGTGAGGGGCTTTAGGAAAATAGGGCTGGGAGAAGGCAAGGGAAATGGGAGAGAGCCAAACTGCTTTTGGTGAGAGGCATGGATACAGAGCCTCAATTAGGCTAATCCAGGAGACTTCTTACTGCATTGCTATAAGGGCTGGGGTGGGTCTGCTGTTTCAGAATAGGGTGAGGGATTTAGGACTCCTGGGTTTGATTCCAGCTCTGGGAGGAGTTAATATGTGTGTGGGACACCCTCAGCCCTTGGGACCAAGACTGGGGTGGGCAGAGATCTCCAGGCCCACTTGAACCATCTCAGCCTACAGTGTCCCAGCCTGACAGTATTTGAGACTCAGGGCACAGGGAGGCAGAGGACCCTAGACTGGTGAGAGGGGGACAAGGAACAAATATCCTCCATAGATTCCCTGCAGAAAGTGGCCCTGGCAACCCAGCAGCTGGAGTAGGTCTGGTGATCTTCAAGCAGCTCCCCTGCCCCCAACACTGCAGCACCAAGCAAACGTGCCTGCTGGACAGATGTGGCTGTTCCGTGTTTCCCCAGGAGGTGGTAACACTGGAGCTGTGTTGTCTTTGAATCCCACAGGAGTGACTCTCAATCTGGATCTATGGCTCCCTAGAATCACAGCCCTGGGTCTGTGCTGCATTAGGCTGGGATCCAAACCCCAAGTCTCCAGCATGAGTAAAGTTAGGAGGAAAAGGAAGGGTGAGTAAGTGGATAGGTATACAGAGCTCTCAGCCCATCTCCTGTTTGGCCCATTCTCCCTTTCCCTCCAAAGACACAGAGGCTCCCTGCCTCATCCCTGGCAGCCACAAGCACTTGTGAGCACCACGTGCTGGTGATTTGGAGGGAGCCAGAGTGAAATCCCCCTTCCCCTCCCACACCGGCTCCTTTGCTTTCCAAGAAACTGCTGCTGCTTTCAAGTGTGGATTAGGTGGCAATTTGAAAGGCTGGGACAGAGGGGAGGGTGCTCTAGCGCCCCTCAGTAGCCGCCTACTATCCCAGCCCTGGGCTTCCCTTCCCTCACCTGGCTCTGCTAGCGCTGCTTGTCCCAGTCTGCGACCTCCCAGCAATTGCCCCGTGGTGGTCCCCGGGGGGGGTGACTCCCTCACTCTGTGCTCAGAATTCAGACACGGGGGAGCAGGTGGGAATGGTGCCCAGGGTGGGAGCCAACCATGGCTCCCAACCTCTCCTTGCTCCCAAAGGCTGGTGGCAGGGTGCTGGCTGGCGGCTCTCTGCCCCCCATTCCTGCCAGGTTAGTCACCAGGAGCATGAGATCAGCCACATTCCTGTGTCTCACATCCTGTCCCAGTCCACAGGGAGAGGGATTGTTAACCCTCACAGCGCCAGGGCCTGGGAGGTCACGGAACATGGGTTGGGTGCAAGAGGAGAAACAATCACTGCCCCCCACCCTTTGGTCACCCTTGAGGAGAGGTTTTGTATTAGGGGGGATGAGGGGAGAAGCCAGCACCTCTGGGTTCTCTGCCGGTACTTGGAGGAGGGCTGTGGTGGTTAAAGCTGGGGGGTCTGGGAGTCAGGATCTCTTAGTTTCATTCCCAGCTCCCCCAGTCACCTGCTGTGTAAGCTTACATTAGTTTCTTCCTCTTGCTGGCTGTATTTTTCCTCCCCTTCTTTAGACAGTGAGTGTTTCAGGCTAGAGACATCTCTCACTCTGTTCTGTGCAATGCCTGGCAAAACAGGGTTCCCAATCTCTATGGGGTCTCCAAAATCTATGGGGTCTCCAAGCAATAAGAAATAGCTAATGCTCTGTCCCTGGGCAGCAAGCCAGACATGCTTTCACTGTGTTCTGGCCTCAGCCCTGTCAGTTTCACTTGTGAGCACTTTCAGTTCCTGATTTGGGAGGTGACCAGAGGCCTCTGTATCACAGGGATTTACACCCCTGCAGCCCACTCAGAAACAGGGAGAAACCACTAACCGCACTCTCCTCCCAGAGCTGGGGACCTGATTCTCAGTCTCCTCTGCTAGACCATGTTCCCTGCCCTTCCAGAGCTGAGGATGAAGTCATAGTGTCTTGGGCCCAGCAGCTCCTCCTCCCTGCTCTAACCCATTAGACTCTCTGCCCCCAGCTACCAAAACTGGGACAGGGTACAGGCTAAGGTGCTGGCACAGTTTTTACAGAGCAGGTGCTGAAGGTGAAGCCATGGGTTCGGGGGTATCCAAGGCATGCAGTAGCACCTATGAATGTGGGAGTCCTGATTCCCAGGCCATCACCTCATCTGGGCCCTTCCCCTCTCCATGTGAGTGAGTCTTCCAGTTGGGGGGGGGGGGGAGCAGTCAGACTCAGCTTCTCTGTTCAAGGAGCTGGGGGGCAGGGATTCTCTAGGGTACTGCTGAGGAGACAGGGCAGCCAGGTTGCAGGGGGCTCTGCCTGGGTTGTGTCGGCAGCTCTTATTCTGATGAAGGGTGGGGGAGTTCCAGCTCCTGAGCTGCTGGTGGGATTGGGGGGGATTCACAGGACACACATCTCGCTAGCAGCCCCAGCCACTCAGCCTGGGAAGCTGGCACTACTGAGCATGTGCAGAGGGGCAGGACATTCCTATGAACTCCCTCTGCACCTCCACCTGCCCCCCTCCCTGTCTCCCCTCTTCTCCTGGGTCACAGGGACCCCCATCCCTCTGTGCTGCTTTCTGTGTTCACCCATCCCCATACACACCCCCATTTATCCACTCAAACACACCCTTTCTCCCAACACACTCCTTGCACTGTCTAACCACCCAGACACCTTCCTATCTCTGGCCCAGGCTGAGGCCTAGCTGCCCAACTCTCTCTCTGTTCCTTTACTAGGCTGCTCATTCCTGGTGCATTATGGGCCCCCAGCTTGCCATTTCCCATACGGTCTTACTCAGCTCCAGGTTAATTTACTGCACGGGAACACTCAGTGGGGGTGTGGGGGTGGAGTATTTGCACCTTTGAATGTGCAAACTGACTACCTGACCTGCTTCTGGGTATGTCTGTCTGTCTCTAGAGGTGTGTGGTGTTGTGCAGGGTGTGTAAGGGTGCCTGCTGGGGGTGTATTTTTGTGTGTGCAGCTATACTGTGGTTGTGCAGCATGTGTAGGGGTGGCTGGGGTGTTGTAGGGAAGTCTGTGCCCTGATGAGGTGTAGGGTAGGGGTTGCCCAGGGGTGAGTGGTGGTACAGGGGTGCATGATGGTGTATGTTTGTGTGGTGTTATTGTTGCAGTGCAGTGTGTGGGTGGGAGGTTACCTGCCTGAGCTGGATTCTCTGAAACGCATTTTAAACAACAGTCTGGAAACAAACACAGAGGGGAATCCTTTACTATTGCACAGCAAGCAAGAGGAAATCACTCTATATATGGATATCTGCGTCAGCGAGGAGTGAGTCATTCCCCGATCCGTACCAACTAGATTGAAAACAGGGGGGAGTTATTGATTGCATTGGCCTTTTAAGCGCGGATCAATTTCTGATTCGGGGGAGGCGGAAGCATCTGAATTGAACAGGGTGTAGCGAACCCGGGCTGCGTGGCGGGAAAGGGGATTCCCTGACTCCTGGGGACATGGAAGGGGGCGGGGTGAGACTCGCTCCTCCCCCCCCCCAGCTTAAAGTGAGGCGGCCGCGGAGTCCCCATTCATAAAAAAAGTAGGCGGGCGGGAAGGGAGGACAGCAGTGCGGAGAAGCGCTCGCGGGACCGACCCAGCCGGAGCGCGGAGCCATGTTCAGGGAGCACGGAGCGGGCGGTGCGGAGGGCCCCGGATCCCCGTACCCTCCCCGGGCCCAGCACCCCGCCCTGCGCAGCCTGGGGCCGGCCGCCGACGCCGGGAACGCGGGAGCCGCGCAGCAGGTAGGGGGAGAGCGGGGCTCCGGTCGGTCGGGCGGGGTCAGTCCCCAGCAGTGTCCTCCCGGGGACCTGAAATGGGGGGGTTGGGGCGCTCACTGAATTGCTCTAACACTGTCACTGGTTGACAACTGGGGGTGCTGGGGAAATCCCTGTCCCCATGCACCAGGGCTCGGCAACCCCTGCCACACACACTGCCTGTCTGTCTGTCCGTCCGTCCCCCACTAACACACTTCCTCGTCCGTCCGCCCCGTGTACGCCTCCTGTCTATCTGTCTGTCCCCCCCGGCTGTACCCCTCCTGTGTCTGTCTGTCCGTTCCCGAGCACA
>ML681973.1:28761073-28782856 GCA_007922195.1 Podocnemis expansa
CCCCCGGCTGTACCCCTCCTGTGTCTGTCTGTCCGTTCCCGAGCACACCCCCTGTCTGTCCGTCCGTCTCTCTGTACCAATCTGGTGTCTGTCTGTCCCTCCCCCTGTACCCTCCTGTGTCTGTCTTCTTGTCGCTGTGCACACCGCCGTCTGTCTGTCCGCCCCAGAGTGCACCTCCCCGCCTGCCTGTACTCGTCCGTCTGTCCCATACACACCTTCCTGCCTGTCTTTTTCTTTCCTTTCCATCCCGACCCTCTCTTTACCCCTCCCCCCCCAGTGTTCCCCGCAGGACTTGAAATTAGGGGGGGTTGGGGTGCTCACTCAATCGGTGGGACGCTGTTACTAGCTGACAGCTGGGGGTGTTTGTTAAGGAAATCCCTGTCTCCGTGTCCTCACCTGGCGAGTCGCTCCCTGCCCCCCGCCGTCTCCCCTCTTTTCACTTTTTGGCTCTCTCTAGTTTCGGGGGGGGGCGGGGGGATGACTAAGGCTCTGGGGTGATTCACCCCCCCTCGTGGCCGCGCGCTGGTTTGACCCCTCCCGCCCCGCGGGCGCTCGCGTGCGGGCGATGGGGAGGGCAGGGGATTCCCCCACCCAGCCCTAGGCAGAGCCCCGGGGAAGGGGCGGGGGTTCTCCCCGCGGGCCGGGGCACAGGTCTTTATTTGGGGGCCCGAAGTGTCTGTGTCTCTGCCCCGGGCCCAGCCACGAGGTGGCAGCTATCCCAGAGACACCTGCTCTGGAGATGGCTCCCCACCTGGCACGTGCTACAGGGTTTAGGACACACAGTTGACCCAGCCAGAAGGGGACTGTGGCAAGTGTCACAAGTGAACCCAGCCCGGCTGGTCTGAGTGCTTTAGTTCATGGAGGGGAGAGGGAGCGAGGAGCCAGGGCTCTGGAGCTGGTGGTGGGACTGGGAGCCAGGACTACGGGCTTGTATCCCAGCTTGGCTGACCTTTCTCTTGGGCAAACTCTTCATCTCCTGGCACCCAGTGCCCTGCAGGATGAGCTGAAAGTTTGATAGCAGCAGGCTGAACAGCTGGGTACCGGGCAGTCCAGTAGGGGTGTGGGGATAAAGAGCCCCAGCTGGCAAACTGTGAGAGAGCGAGACACAAGCCAGCGGCTGTGTGCAGTCCAGGGACATGGGTGCAAGGCTCCAGGCTATGGCAGAGCAAACAGGACAGACCTGGAGATGCCAGGGGTCAATTGTGTGATTGTCTTTTACTCCTACTCTGGCTTCTGATGCACCCCACTCCCAGCCGGAGTGGCTGGGGTGCCTCAGGGGATGCTGCTGTGTCATGCCCGGTGAGTCACCAACAGAATCAGTGGGGCTGAGTCATGGGCTTTGCTGCCCCTGAGGTGGGGTGGCCCTTGCATTCACCTCAGGCAGCCTGTGTCCCAGGGATCTGAGATTCCTCAGTCATTTCCTCTTGCACATGGGCACCCTGGCGACAGCTGCCCGCCCCACCCTCCAGCCAGCTGCAGTGCCTGCCATCTGGGTGTGAACAGCTGCCACACCAGGCTAGACCCCAGCTGTCCTAACTCCCAGCTCCCTCCCCCTCTCCCCCTCATCAGACCCTGCTCCCCTTCTGGAGCCACCAAGAGAGTCCAGGAGTCCTGACTCCCAGCCCCAGCTGCTCTAACCACTAGCCCTGATTCATTGCCTCCAAAGTTCTGCCCCCTTGCCCAGCCCTCTAGTGTTTTAGGGGAGTTCCCAGTCCCTGGGGCAGCTTCTTCCTGAAGCGCTCTCTGACACAGAGGGACGGCCAGCCTACTGCCCCAGGGATGGGTAACACAGCGCCAGCACAGTCTGGGGTGTGACCCACTAGAGAAACTGGGTCAAAGGGTGGGGAGGGACCTGGGAGGGTTATCTGCGGGCAAGGTCCACACACACCCTGCTGTTCACACGCAGAAGCATGCCGAGGATCGTGCTGACTCAGCAGCCCTGGGAGTTGTAGTCCCTGGTGTGTGTGTCCAGAGTAGCTCCAGGCAGACCGAGCCTCTGGGTTGTCTCCAGCCACCCTGGTGGGTGCTTGGTCTTTATGCACCATTGAGGCTTTGCCCTCGTGGTTGCTAAGGGGAGGGGGCCTAAGCATTATGTTGAGACCAAACAAACTCATTTTACATGGGGTGTTACGCATATACTATGTGCCTCACCTTTACCCCAATCTGTAGCACTCAAGGCATAACTCATTTAAGGCACATCCCTCCTTTCCCAATCCATAGGGATCTGGGGGAAAGGAATCTACTCTTATCCAATTCATACTCTAGGGCTCAGGGTCACCCATTCCCAGTCTGTAGGGCTCCAAGGTAACCTTTTTAATTGAAGTACTCACCCTTCCCCAAATTGTAGGGCTTGGGCATAATCTTCTGTGGGCTTGTGGGGTCTTTTGCCAGTGAAGGAGCCTTGCCCAGGAATATCCTCAACCTCTTGTTTATTAACAGTTACCAAACAGATCACAAGTTCTAGGCACACAGTGCTGCTGCTCCCATTAAGGCAGACAAACTTCTGTGTGTAGCGAACCAGGATTAGCCCATCCAGGGACTCCAGCTCCACTGAATGGTCAGGAAGGTGTTGAAATCTGGTGGCTCCGATCTGGGCCTGTGTCCTGGAATTAGGTTCCAAAGAACTTCCTTTTGGACCCCAGCTATCAAGTTAAAACTTGGCTCCTGCTTAGCTGTACCTTAACCAACCATTTTAAACTGAAGTACCACAAAATACCAATCCCAGCCAGTTACAAAACAGTTGTTGAACCAATCCTGCCCCACCACCTTAGCTGATTTAAATATCGTACAATTAGTTTTTCAGCAGACAGAAACAATCATGGGACCAAAAAGACATCATTCAAATAAACAACAGGGAAATGGAAACCTAAGACATGTAGGACACCATTTCTAACTACAACAGTTGACAAGTGATTCCTTGCCACACAGAATGCTTGCACACAACCTTTCCTCTGAACATCTAGGGAGCTGGTTGTTTGTCTGGTGGAAATAAGCACTATTCAGACAGCAGTAGCACCTTCTTAACAGCCTGATATTAGTCTCTGATGTAATTCAGAGGGGATGTGAAGACATGACCATATGCTTCTAAGCTTAGGGCTGCTGTCTCTCCTAATACAGTATGAGGGCTGCTGCTTAGCTAAGAAAACAAGGCCTCGGACTTTAACAGTCCCCTTCTCAATGAATGAGGAGTCCTGTGGCACTTTTAAGACTAACAAATTTATGTATTACATGAGCCTTCATGGGAGAAAAATCCCACAAAGCTCATGCAATAAATAAATTGGTTAGCCTTTAAAAGTGCCACAGGACTCCTTGCTTGTTTTGCCCAGCTAGACTAACATGACTGCCCCTTTGGAACCCCTCTTAATGGTCCTTTATTTTGCCTTGAGTCCCATGGACTGGGGTAATGGTGAGGTGCCTTGGTGCACAGGTTACTGGGCATGGGACAAAACCAGCTGTCACAATGTGGTATTCCCCACCCCCTGAGCCAGCCAGTCCTTTGGCCCTGGCTCCAAAGACCTGAATCCCCTGCCCCATCCCTTGGGCTCTGCCCCTGACATTCTCCAGTTCTTAAAAAGGCCCTGGATCTGGGAAGTGACTCTAAACCTTCTTGTTCTGCTCTGCCCCATTAGATCCTCATTCACAGCAAAAGTAACCCACATAGGCACCCTTAACCTGGATGGGGGGCAGCCAGTGGGCACAGCATGGCAGCAGCCGAGTATCTACACCTCTGTTGCACCAAATCAGCTGCTGGGCCTATATCATTCTGTCTCCTGCTGAATGGAATCCTGACCCCGTAGCTGTGTGGCCTGGACACTATACTGCCAATCACCAGTGGGGGTTCTTCTAAAGCCCCAGAGGGCCCGTGGCTTTGGGATGGGGGGGTGACTGGCCACCAAGCACAGGGACATCATGGGTATGTCTATACTGGAGCCTTAGGTCGACTTAACCTTCCTTAAGTCGACATAAGGAAAGCTCCATCCACACTGGGAATTTCTTAAGTCGACTTGAGCACTTCCTTAAGTCAACTTAATAACACTACCCGTTAAGGTCGACTTAACACTTAAGTCAGCCTTATTAAGTCTACTTAAGCCAGTGTAGGTGGGGAGTAGCCCTTAAGTCGACCTGATGAGGTCGACCTAGAAGCTGCCAGTGTGGATGTGGGTGGTCTACAGGAGTTTTCACTGTGGGTGCTCTAAGTTGACGTAACAAGGTTGACTTTAAGTCATTTTAAAGTCAACCTTGGTAAGTCAACTTAACAGCACCTCCAGTGAAGACATACCCCATGAGCTGTCAAGGCCTCCAGAGCAATTTTGTATTGATTCAGACAGGTTGGGTGAAGGATGAAAGGGGTTTTGTGTGAAGGCTTAAAGAGTGTGCTGCTAGGTTGACAAGGCTTCATACAGTGCTCAGGTGAAGTCAGGGCTCCTAGGTTCTACCCCTGCTTCTGGGAGGGGAGGGGAGGGGAGTCTACTGCTGGTGGGGAAGAAGGAGGGACTAGGAGCTAGGACTCCTGGATTCTCTGCCAATGATTTGCTCTGTGAGCTGGGGCTGACCCCACTCTCCACTGTTTGTGTTTTGGTTCCCCATCTGTAAGGTGGGCATAGCAAGAACAAGATTCCCCACTCCTAAAGGTTTAACCCCAGAAGAACCTGCTGCACTTTAAATCACTGGGCCAGCAGGATATGTTGGGAGCTAGAACCCACCTGCTGCATTTCCAACCCCAACACACCAGCATCAGGGCAAGGGGCATCCTCTGGCCACAGGCTCAGGGTGGTGCCCCAGCTTTTAAACAGTCTCTTGGAGCAAGGAACCCCTTCAGTAAAGAAGCTCGCTCTGGTGTGCTGCCTGGCAAGTCCTGCTGAGACAGTTCCCTACTCAGAGGCTTGGCCACTCTGCAGGGGGACGCAGTGTGCATGTGCAGTGAGGCTGGACAGTCTCTTCCAAGCAGTCAGGATCTTTGGTCACTGCAGCTCAGCACTGGGTGGCCTTAGGTTAGTGCAGGGAAATAAAGGTCAAGATACAGTCCAGTTGCGCAAGCCGGAGCAAGCCATCAGCCCAGCTTCAAATGATTCAGTTTTAGGCTTTTTCCCTGGCCCCTTCATCAGTAGCAGATGCAAGCAGCCAGCCTCATCTGTAAGGCTGCTCTTTATCCCCTCCAGTGACTGCCATGTCCTTTGGCCCAAGCAGGGCCAAACCAACTCAACAACCCCATGTGCCAAAGCTTCCCACTGATTTGGGCCAGGTTCAGTCAGTTCCTCATGACCCATTTAGTGTGGACCAGGTAGCAAAACAACACACACACCTCTCGCTCCTGCACTGCCCTGAAGAGCAGACTTTTTCCCTGCATGGGTAGCAATGCAAAGTGCACAGGGAAACCAAGGCACACAGAGGCTTCTTAAGAGAGTTACAAAAAAAAAAGGCTCCACCTTGTCACTGAGGGTGAAGCATGAAAAGAGCTGGGAGATCCAAGGGAAGGTCCAACAATGATAGAGGAGGGATTTATTAAACACTGAACCTTCTGAGGCCTCATCAGCCACAGAGGACACGAGTTGCATGGCAAAAAATGTATTGTACTAGGAGTTGCTGTGTCTCTTTCCTGGTTACAATGTGCATTACATGCGAGCTGAGATTGGAAGGGTCCCACTGTCCCAGGTGTCATACAGTGAGAGGCAGTCCCTGTGCCAAAGACCTCAAAACAGACAGACTGCTGGAACTGGCAAAATGGGATACTTTTTCTAATAGATCTGCTCTAGTGAAACCAGGAATTAGTCCAGGGCCATCCCATGGGCTGAGTTATGCAGATGCTCAAACTAGATGGCCACAATGGTCTTTCCTGGATATCTAATCTATAAAGGGTCAGAGAGGAAATGGAGGCACCAAGAGATGAAAAGACCTTCGCCTGGTCACTGGCAGAGTTTGAGACAGTAGCTAGACCTGAGTCCCACTCAGTGTAGTAATTTTAATTTGCTGTTGGAAGGTGTCTCCAGTCTCAGCCACAGACGTGCCATTGCTGGGCTTTGCATGCATTAGGAATTCCTAGTACTAAAATTTCATGAAGAAAGTATTTTTTTTCTTCCTCCAGTTTAAACCTGGAATTTTCTTGGTTTTGTAAAATAGCAACGTCTCCTTTCCACACCTCTTAAAGCACTTTGCAGACAGCAACCTCAGGACAGGAAACCAATTTGCCAAGTTCTTCTAGTCTGGCCTCCTGCATCCCCCCAAGGCAGAGAGTTTCACTCACCATTCCCACAGTATAAGAGGTTATTTTCCCTGTTTTGTGACCATCAGCCTATTATATTTCCAATCTCTCTATGTAAGAGTGGCTAGTTATTCCATGTTACCTCCAGGGAGCCTGCCCCTTGGGGAAATGCAATGACTCATCTAAATTCCCATGCTGTCAGTGAACATTAGGAATTTAACCCAGAAGTCCTGGCTTTGAGCTTTTCTGCCTTGACTCACCAAATCCCACTCCTTCCCTAAAGCCAGCAACTGAACCCAGGAGTCCTAGATCCCAGTCCCGTGCTCTAACCCACTACACCCCACTCTCTTTCTTCCAGAGCCTGGAGGAGTAGCCAGCTATATTGGCACTTAGCCCCTCCCTGTCTACATCCTGACCCCCTAAACATGGTGCCTCCAGGGTGTCCTGGGTTACAGGGAGCCTGAATGCAAGTAGTGGCCCAGGATTGGCTCCTGAAGCAATTCACTCCTCTCGTCCCTGAACCCTAAGCCAAGTCAGGGCCCCACCACCGCCGCAGGCTCTAATTCCTTCCCCATGCTTGTGGGTCCTGCTGCAGTGGGGACTGAAGCACCAGTGCCCTTGAAAGGATATGGTAGTTCTGTCTGCTGGCTGCACTCAGAGCTGCTCACCCACATCTGTGTCAGTCTTATTCCCCGTACTGCCAGAGGCAATCAGGAGCCCTCTTTTATTACAATGCACCCAGCTGCCCCAGCTTCCAACCTCTTGCCTCTAACTGCTGCCTCCCCTTATTTCCACAGAAGTTCTCCCCAGGACCAAGCACAGGGGCAGGCAGCTTCATTCCCAGCCTCAACACAATCACTTCCAGCCAGGACCTGCAGTGGATGGTTCGGCCCACAATGCTCAACACCAGCTCATCCCTCTCATCCTCCATGGCAAGCCATTACCCTCGCCCCTATTCCCCCTACCCTGTCGGAGCCCGCCCTGGCGTCATCCGCACCATTGGGCCAGCCCCTGGGTTACGCAGGAGACACAACGATCATGTAAGTAGGGCAGCTATTGGGGTGGGGAGACGAATGCCCAATCCAGTGGGGCTGGGGGGGCTGGATTCTGGGTTCCACCCTTAATTTAGGGAGGATTATGAGATGTGATGCTTGAACAGGGTGAGAGATCAGACTTGGGGGGGGATGTATCAGTTCCTCTGTTTCCCAATCCAAAGCCCCCAGGACACGGGGAGTCTGCTGGTTGATTCACACTGGTTGGAGGGGTGGGCGTGGGCAGGGAGCTTCACTTCCCCTGTGAGAACAAAGTTGGAGCATCTCGCACTGAATAAGGGCCGCCCCGCCGCGCCCCTCCCTTTGTGCCCTGCGGCCGGTCCCCTGCCGCAAACGCGGCGTGGCAGCGGTGCCACCTAGTGGCTAAGGTCGGAATCGCGAGCGGGGCGCAGGGCGCTGTCCATCAGCAGCTCCCCAAAGGCGTGGGGAGGCGGGTTGGGGCAGCAGCCCCCACACTCAGGGTTAACCCCCAGGAGCCCTCGCTCCTGCCTCCCCCCTGCTCTGACCACTAGACCGCATTCCCCTCCCGCAGCCAGAATCCACGACTCTGGTTCCCAGAGCCAGACGGGCTGGTCCACTATCCCCACATCTAGATCTGAGGTTAACCCTGGCTTCCAGCCCCACTGCCCTCCACTGCTCTGACCACTAGACCACACTCCCCCCCCGCCAGAACGCAGGACACGGGCTCCCAGGGCCATTGCTCTAACCACTAGACCCCAGGCTGGTCTGAGAAAGGAATCACTCCAGCTGGGATTTGGCTAGGATGCCTGGGTTCACACCCTAAGGGGCAGAAGGAGAGGAAATGAGAGCATGCTGAGTCATGGAACCACAAGGTGACTCAGAAGGGAAGGGGCTGTGGGGCCAGCAGCATAAAACGAGTGTTCCCTCCCCAGCTACCGTCTGAAGTCACTGGGCCAGAGCCCCTGAGCCAGAATTTAACCCATGGGGAGCCTTGCCATGGCCCCAGCATAGCCTCTCCCCTCCCCACAAATCATCCCTGTATACCCTCCCAATGCTAATTCTCCCATTCTACCTAGAAAAGCCCCCTACTCTCACCTCAGCACCAAGTTAAGGAACCTGCATAAACAGTCTTGACACCTCGCCCCACATGTGGCTGCATTTTGGTGTATTGTGAGGCAGGCCTGTGGGTATTAATCTATGGGTCTGAAAGCCTGACAAGGATGTGGGCTTTGGCAATTGTCTCTAGACTAACACAGAAGGGGCTACATGAGGCATCATGGTCACTCATTTAAAATCCTCTGCCCCTCTCACTCACATTTCAGATGACCCCTGAGGAAGAGGAGCGACGCCGAATAAGGCGGGAGAGGAACAAACTGGCTGCAGCAAAGTGCCGGAACCGGAGGAAAGAGCTAACGGACTGTCTGCAAATGGTGAGAGCCCCCAGCACTCCCTGCAGCATGGCACCCCCTGACAGTAGGCTGGGCCTTCGACATGGCCCTGGTTGTGCAGGGAGCATGACCTCGCTGAGTCCTTCTTTAGTTCTCATGGAGGGTTGCCCAGGCATGGTCTGATCTTGCAGAGCTGGCATCAAAGCAGCCTGCACTGTAATGGCTGGAGGCAGGCACCCACAATGTAACAAGCTGCCTGCTCCGAGAGCTGGTGACAAAACCAGATTTCTCAGCACCTAGCCTCACCTGTGCTAACCCACCAGGTCCATCTTCCCTCCCAGAGCTGGGAATTTTACCCACAGGTGCTTGCTCCAAAACCACTAGCCCCCACATCCCTCTCCCTGCCCAGGCTTGCTGTCTCCTTCTGATCTGTCTCTCTGGCTTGTCCCCCAGGAGACGGACGTGTTGGAGGAGGAAAAGTCAAGCTTGCAGAAGGAGATTGAGGAGCTGCAAAAGCAGAAGGAGAGACTGGAGCTGATATTGGAGGCTCACCGGCCAGTTTGCAAGGTGCAAGATGACTCCTCAGGGGATGAAGAGAAGCAGGGGGGCCCATCTGCCCCACCCCCTATCAAGCAAGAGTCCCCGGAGCATTCTCCAGCAGCGCCACGTCGGCCCCCGCCACCAGTGCCACCACGGATCAGCCTCCCTTCCAGTGGGGTCCTGGAGCCCGAGGCCCTGCACACCCCCACCCTGATGGCCACCCCTTCACTAACCCCCTTCACTAGCAGCCTAGTCTTCAACTACCCTGCCCCAGAGGACGGAGAGTCCCTTGCTGGCCCTGCCTTCCCACCTGAGCCCTGCAGCTCAGCCCACCGACGTGGGAGCAGCAGCGGTGACCAGTCATCTGACTCCCTCAACTCCCCCACCCTGTTGGCTCTCTGACAGGCAAGGCCTCTTGGTCCTGTTCATCCTGCTCAAGAACCAGCATCCTGACATGGAACCTTCCCAATGGTTCCAGACTATTCAAGAACTGTTCCCAGCCACCCTGGGCCCATCTGGAATTATCCACCTTGCTGTGATGCTTTTACTATCATTCTAGACCACTTTAGTGCTTTTCCCTATTATCACACGTTCCTGTCCATTCCAGACACATCTGGAATCTCCCCTCCCACTTTCAAATCTTCACTGTTGGTAGATAACTCTAGACACACACTCTCCATCCCAGACTACTTATTCCAGTGATATCTGGAATTTCTGTCCTCAGGTCTGGACCTTTCATTGACATTCCAAACCATTGCACCTTCCCCACCACTGGCATTTCTTGATTATTCCAAAGCTCTCTGGAAGCTTTCAATCATGAGTTAGGAACCTGCCCATTCCCTCCTTGTCCTGTCATTGCAGAAGAATATCTTTATGCTTCAGAAGCACCCCAAACCGCTCCTGCAGTCCCTACCTGTTTGTTCCAGCGCAGCCCTACCCTCCCATTCCTTCTTCCCAAAATTCCCTCCATACTTGCTGTTTTTTATTTTTCTGGAACCCGCTAGAGCTTTCCTGGCCCCTTCAGGATGGCTGTAGAATTTCCCAACCATTCAAAGAATCATACTAGATCCTATCCAGATGTCTCAGTTCAAAAGACACTCATTCTAGACTTGACTGACCATTCTGGGACAACATGCTCATTCTAGGACCTCTCCAAGTGTTCTTAGCTGCTGTTGCTCATTTGGGGACGCTGACAGCAGTTCCAGACTTCTCCTGCTGTTTCTGGACTCCCATCTGACTGGTCCAGAATTCATTCTAGAGCTCCCCTGAACATTGCAAACTGCTCCTCCACGTCTTCGAGAACCCCTGGTCCAGAATAACTGCTGTAAAAGGAGTGTGTCCAGGCGTGCACGGTTCTATAGTGCTGACCAGCCAAGACCCAGGACTGATTTTTTTGCTCCTAAGTTGCAAAACCTGACCCAGAAGCGCAGGGCGTGCTCTGGTTGTCACGGTGTTCATTATGGAGCTGCCGTTTCTACACTATTTATTGTCACTCAAAGAATATTTTTCTACCAATGGTGTCTTGTGTCTCAGGAGACAATTAAAAGCTACAAGCAGAGACAGCTCCTGTGTGTATTGGGTGGTGTGGGGGGTGGGGGGGAAGTAGGTGTTCCTTAGTACATGACCTTGGAGGGGTTGGGGATTGTGGAGGGCATTGGGCCAAACTAGGAGTTGTGGGAGCAGCAGATGAATTGTTAGGGGAATATGGGCAGTGCAGGATCCATGAGGATGTGTGTGTTTATGAGGGGCATTGGGCGTATGAGGTGAGGGCATGTGAGTTATTGGGCATAGTGTGTGTGGAACGGGGAGTATGTGGGCTCTTGAAGGGAGCATATGGATGTGTGAAGGTGATGGGTCGATTGTGGTGTGGCAGAAATGTACACACACACCTCCACAGCCCTGGCACCGTGTTTGTTGATAGCTGTAGTACATTGGTTCCCACCTTGCAGGGGACAGACCTTTTAAATATAGCCCCTCTGCAGCACCTGACCCCAGCAGAACCATGGGGGCTGGGCCTGGCAGTGCCTTGAGTCAATCCCTTTTGCAACAGGCACCCATGTTGCTCAGCCAGCCTGCAGGACTCTGTCACCACCTGGAAGTGGGGATAAAGCATGTAAATCCTGGGACATGTGCACCCACACAGAGGAATGAAGTTGATAGGTAACATGTCAGGACTGAACTCAAGTATTTGGCACGTGGGGCTACTGGCCCAGTGGCACAGTTGCAGGGAAGCTCAGTTGGAGATGTTTGTGATGATTCAAAGGCCCCAGCAAAGAGATAGCAAATGGAACCTGCCAATCCCAGCCTAAACTGCTCTAGCTTCCCTATGCTAATTGTGAATGAATGAGACTGGCTGTAGCTTCCCCACTCAATGGGGCACTGAGCACCATCTGTCCCAGCACCCTAATGATGGTCCATTGCAGACAGGAGGCCTGGGGCAGAGGGTGGAGAATCAAGCCTGTTCCACATTCACTCCACAGTGATGGCTGCTGTCTTTGGGCAGGGGCTGAATCTTACTCCAGACATTGAGACCTGGCTCACAGGGTCAAAGCACTATTCAGCTATTCAAAGCACTTTGTCTGTAAGCCCCCAGAAATGTGAATGGTGCTACACCTGGTACAGGGAGCCAGATGCCTGCCCCCCAACTCCCAAGAGATGGCAGGTGCCACCATGGGGCAGCTGAACCAAACCTAAGTAGTGCCGTGACCTAGCGCTGCTGACTCCTGGCAGGTTATTTTTCAGCTAAAGTCACCAAGGGCCCCAATCAGCAGAGCAGATGATTGAACCATAGGCCAAGGCTGACACAAGAGACCTGCCTTTGTTTTTCCTGCAGTGGGAGATTTAAGGAGGGAGGAAGCCCTGATCTGCACCCGTATTTAACTCAATGGGAGGGAGACACCTAAATGCTGTTGAGAAGCTGGAAGTTCTTGGTGCCCTTGTTAAAGACATTACTGTCATTTCTCAAACTCCTGTGCATGGACGTGCCCCTCAGCTGCTTTGTCTGTAAGCTGCAGCAGATTTCCGTTCTGGGGCCTGTCTCACTTTCTTTTAGAAAGCAAACTAGCCCTTGGGCAGGGCTGGCCACCTGAAAGATAAGAAGAGACATTTTTTGAAATTCCTTCAATAACCGAGTATTTGAGATCCACAATGTGTATATCTTCCAAGTGGCGGGGGGTGAGGGGAGCTGGGCCAGGGCACCTATCCCAGGGTTCCCTGGTGGGAGAGAGGCTAGGTAAGAATAGCTCTCCAGATGCTGTGAGGGTTTATAGAGCGGGCTGTTTGCTGGATCCCAGTGTCAGACAGGCGAGTTTTGTGAATGCTTGACACTGATCCAACGCTGACTTTTTTGTGCCTGTCTTTCTCCAGCTGTGGTTGTTGTGTCTTGGGCCTGTAGAGGTGTCATAAGCTGTTCTCCGTGGTTTCCTCCCGTGAATCTCTTCCCCTTCTCCAAAGACCTGGCACAGCAGTGATGGTTAAATCCCATATGATAACACCTGTTCCTAAACCAGGAGTACCTCTCTACCCATGGGTGATCAATGTGAAGCAGGGTTGCTTAATGGTGCAGGTTCCCCTCCGAACAAACACACACTTCGTACATTCACATTGAGTTGCACAAGGGAAGAAGTGACTAGCCTGGATGATAACAACCAAGGAGTACAGTTTTTTTTTTGGCTTCTTTCTTGGACTCGCTAGCTCGATCCTGGGAGGGGTTAATGGCACCTCGCAATGGAGTAGGTGGTCAGAGCGAGGAACAGAAGGAGGATGCCTTGGTGAATAGTAAATCGGTGGAGTCTTCCATCTTTTCCCCCACCCGCCCCAGTGGCCTATCCTGGAAGGGAAGATGGAAGAGCATGTAGCTTTTGTGGGATTACCAGCCTAAGAAATAGCACATCTCTTCCTAGAGGAGTTGGGGGGGGGGAGTCTAGTCATATCTTGGCGGTCTCTGCACTCCCTCCTTTACTCTGTTGCTGAGGCTGCCTCTGGAGTCAGTAAGGTGATCTCTGCATTCTGGCTGCAGTTCAAGTGGCCCATTTCTCTGCCCATATCTCAGTCTTGGGTCATTTTGGAAAATCCCATTGTCATTGTGCATGACTCTTTCCTTGCAAAATCTGATATGGTAACTACCAGCAGCTGCGTGTCCAGAAACACGCCAAACAGGATACGTGCAGGATCCAGACTGACAGCAGTGAGGTCAGGCTTCCGCCTTGGGCAACAAACAGAGGGGCAGACAGGGAGCTCCTCCTCTTATGTGAGTTGCAAGACAAGAAATGAAGGGTGTGTTCCTGAGGGCTCGCTTAGGCGTCAGGTTGTGGCCGCTTACCGGGAGACTCTTAATCTAGAGACGTACAGTGGCTTTTACATTTCTGATAAGGCTGAATGCCATTTAACAGCAGAAAATAAAAACTTCCTAGGACCAAGAGAATAAGGGGCAGTGGGTATCTTGCTGCGGGGGGGGGTCACCGCAGTATAATGATAAATAAAATTATTCCTCTAGCTGACAGCCCCATATTGATCATGGCTAGCTGGCCCCAGTTACCACAGCATCTCACCATACCACAAGCTTTCATGTATTTATCCTCACAATCCAGGGGGGCAGAGGGGGAGCCTGTGCTGTCATCCCCATACTGCAGATGATGAAACTGAGGCACAGAGACGAAGGGTAACATTTTACAAATCACTTTGCACACTGACTTGCTAGGCTACGGAGGAGGAGTTTAAACTAGGTTCAAAGGGGAGTAGGTGACAAAAGGTTATCATAAGAAGACCCAAGCCTTAACCGAGTGAGCTGTTGCAGGGGAAGATGGAGAATTACAATGAGTGCACAGGAGGGCAATCAGTGAGGGAGTCTTTGACACCATGAAACAAGGAGTTCTGTGGCACTTCAAGACTAACACATTTATTTAGGGCATGAGCTTTCGTGGGAGAAAATTCCTACCCCTTTGGATTGTTGACACTGTAGATGCCTAAACACAAATGCAAGACAGAGGCTTGCACAAGGGGGAAGGCAAGTAGGGGCCCCTCTATAATCAGCAGAGACACAGAACTCTGGCCCTGGTGCTGTGGTGACGGGGACAACTCAGTGTAGGATTCCAGCTGACTACTTCCCCCTCTTCTCCCCAGTGGCTTACCTCCCTGCAGGGCAGAAATCTCTGCTGGGGTCTGAACCCATCTGGCCTCACTGAGTGCCAGTGAGGAATGGGGGGTGGGGGGCTGGAGCCTGAGAGCCCAGTCGTAGAGAAATGGAGCCTCAGCAAAAAGCTGAGCCTGGGGCTGGTACATTAAAGGATGCTCCCTGTGGAGACTGCACACTGGCGGAGGCCTGGGAGACCATCATTCTGTACCTATCGCCATGGCATCTTCACCCCTGCCCATCACCATGGCACCCTGGCAGCTCCCCAGCTGTGCATTAAGCAACCTAACTGAAGTCTATACCCCAGTGATGGGGGAATACTGTGGGTGCAGCGAGAGGGGGCCCTCGGGTAGAGTTTTGGTCATGCAAAATCTATGCTAATGTCCAAAGGGATAGCCGTGTTAGTCTAGTCCAGCAAAAAAACTCAAGGAGTTGTGTGGCACTTTAAGACTAACAGATTTATTTTTCGCATGAGCTTTTGTGGGAGAAAATCCCACTTCATCAGATGCTTCGAAGATGGGTGAACTCCCAGCAGAGAAGGCTGTTGAGAGCCTGTAATAGGAGCTGACTGGAATGGTCCCGGGAGGAGGGTTGTCGGCCTCCCTCACCAGAGGAAGGTTCATAACTTCCCACCAGGCCCACAGAAGGGGACTCACACTGAGCACCCCAGGAGAAGAGAGTTCAGACCATTGTCCACTCCACACTAGCAGCTTTACCTCCTGTCCCTCCAGGGTTCCTCTGTTGGCCACAGGAATGGAAGGGGTTACGGTTAAGAGGTGGGAGCCAGGATTCCCAGTAATCCTGACACATTTTGTGTCAAAGGTGACAGATGGCTCCTCCGTTATGCTCTTCCTGAAACCTTCTCCTCCCTTGGCTTTGGTGACAGTGTTGTCGCTTGGTGCTCCTCCCTCTCTTCCTTCAATCACAGTGCCCTTTGGACGCCTCTTTTTCATGGGGCATTGCACAAGGCTCTGCCTTTGGTCCCTTCTCATCCACCCTTGTTCTGGGGAGCCCCATTTGCAAACCCAAAATCAGATGCCAGCTCAATGCTGCTGACTCACAGCTCCATTCTGCTCCAGCCTCTCTCCTTCTGTCCCCACCACAATCTCAGCCTCTTTCTGTCATCACCTGAACAGCAGCTCAAGCTCAGTTCCAAAAGGGCAGCCGTGTTAGTCTACTCCAGCAACAAAAACAAGGAGTCCTGTGGCACTTAAAGATTAACAGCTTTATTTTTCGCATGAGCTTTCATGGGAGAAAAATCCCACTGTGAAAGCATCTGACAAAGTGGGATTTTCTCCCATGAAAGCTCATGCGAAAAATAAATCTGTGCCACAGCTCAAGCTCAACCTGCTAAAACAGAGCTTGTCATCTTCTCTCCCTGCTACCTCCTCTCTTGCTCATTGTGGGCTCCAGCACCATCCTGCCTGTCACGCAGGCCCATAATCAGAGCATCATCTTCAATTTGGACCTCTTCCTGAGTCCTCACATCCAGCCTATATCTAAATCTCACCAATTCTTCCTGCACAGCACTTCTGAGGTATGACCTTTCCTAGCCATGAAGTGAGGTATTGGGCTGGGACTCAGGGCACCTGGTGTCTAGTCCCATCAAGGTCTTCTGTGCCTCAGTTTCCCCTCCTGTACAATGATGGTGGCACTTTGGTACTACAGGACGAGCTGTAGGATAGAAACCCAAATGACCACCAGAGACTTGACACCATGGTGATGGGAGACTCATAAGCAGCATGGTAGCCACTAGGGGGCCCTGGGAACAGCAGATGCTGACACAGCGCCCAGACCCATCAAATGGGGATTAAGAATAACCAAAGGGTTGTGCATGGTATTGCTTCTGTCAGGTAAGCGCATTAGTCAGCAGGGTTCCTTGGATCCTGCCTTTCTCCCCTCAGCTCCCTGGGTGTCACCTGCTCCTTGTTCTCTATTTCAGAAACTCTGGCTATACCCCCTGCCCCAGCCAGGGATCTGCCTACCCAGCAATCCCCCTGCACACCCCTCCCAATTACAATGTTATTTCTTCCTCCTGCCACAGCCTCCCTTTTCTATTTCTCTCCATACCAGCCTCTCTCATGCCAGAGGCTGCAACTACCCCCTCTGTTTTTTCTGATTTCCTCTGAAATCCGCAAGACTCTGCCTGCTGATTCCACAGATGGTCCCTGACAGTGTGGAACTGCCTATATGCAGAGTTCAAAGGTTATCGTGTTATTGACCAAAACCTGCTGTGGAGTCGGGACTTTGCACACTCAGTCAGGCGGACTTGGGGCCAGATGAATGTTCTTTGTAGCAGAGGGCAGGATTTGGGGCCCTGCTGTGCCAAATACAGCAGTGTGCTTGGCCCCCAGGGTCATCTGCTGCCACTAGGGGGAGCTAAGGTCTGAGCTTGCACTCAACCAGGGGATCAAGGCTTGCTCAGCTTACAGCCCCGGGGGGAGGAACAGAAAAAAGGATTAGAGGGTGGAAGGAGGCTGGGGATCCCACCCCCACACTCTGTTATGCAGAGAGCCATAGGGGGTGTGTGGAGTGGAGCATCACCTGCCTGCTTGCTCACCCCTGCAAGGTCCAGTGAAGCAACACTAACTTAAGCAGATAGGCACTTCCCAGCCTCCTGGGGGGGGTGGGGGAGCTGGCAAGGGTCCTGCAGCCTGCATAACTTAGCTGAGCCCAGATCTTCTGGGGGCTTGAAACTCCCCTAACCCACCCCATGAAGCATATTGCCCCCTAGTGTGGGCTTGGTGCTGAACAGCAGGTGGGAAGTTCCCCAGCTTCTGCAGCACAGCGCCCCCTACTGCCCCTCTGGGGCATTGGGGTCAGCCCTGATTGTGGGGGGACAGCACCCACTGTTTTCAGCCCAGTGCTTTAGCTACCAATCTTCTCAGGCAGTTTTTGCATCAGCCAAGTAGCCGCCCTTGCTTCCTACTGTGCGCCCCTGTGGGAGTCAGGGAACAGATCCTCCCAGCCTGGAGGCTGCTGGATTCTGCAGAGCTGGAACAGGGAGTCACATTGCTGATGTCAGCTCTTGGTTATCATGGCCTCCAGATCCAGCCATCTGCTTCCTGGCCTGGCAGCCCTTTGTCTCTGAGAGGTGGCTGGACAGGAAAGGATGGAAAGAGGAGCCTGGGATTCCTGTTCTGAACCTGGTATGGGGAACTAGTTACTCATGGAGCCTGGAGTATGCAGCCTGTCCCCTCCCCAGCTCTGCTGGGATGAGTCATCCTCAACCCATAGCCCCCTGCTAGCCCATCTTCCCACCTTCACTTTCCTAAGTCTCCCAACCTTTAGTCCACTGCCTTGGACATTTCCATGGTGCTGGGACATGGTGAGTGTATAGCAGGGGTCTCAAACTCAAATCAGCATGAGGGCTGCATGAAGACTAGTACATTAGGGCAAGGGCCACATCACTGAAACCTTTTCATACAACAATATTGCAAATATCCGTAACAATAGCATCATTGCAGGCTGCAGGAAATAGCCTTAGAGGCCGCATGCCCCTGTGTTTGAGACGCCTGGTGTATATAAATCACTCTGAGAACATGGGATTAACCCCTTTGGAAAAGGGGCTAAGCTCTCCCCTTCTCTCCTCCTCCCTTCCAATCTTTTTCAGCCTTCTTTCTAGAGCTGGCCTGGCATTTCAATGAAACATCTTTTCTATTGTTGCTGATCAGGAAATCCCACACTTGGTGTCCTGAAATTTAGATAGCAGGGAATGGTGACAGTAGAAAAACCATACAGACAAGGGGTTCCCAACCTGGGGTCTGTGGACACATTGCAGAGGGTCTGCGGAGCCTTTCCCTACCAGGGCTGGAATCCAGCTGCAGCCCTGATATTCCCTGCAGGGGCTGTGTCTCCCTGCCTGCGGCTGGATCCCAGCAGAGGGATGAGGCTGTGGTGTCTGCCCAGGAGGGGCAAGGGCAGGTGGCCATAGCTACCACAGCTTGGCTGCTCAGCGGCGCAGGCCATGGTGACAGTGGTGCCACTCCCTGACTGTCCTAGCAGCACCACCAGAGTGGCACAGGCCAGATTACATAATCAGAGGGGGGCCACAAAGATTTTTGTTGTTAAAAAGAGGTCCCCAGCAATGTTCCCTCTGATTACTCATAGATTGTGTGTGCAAACAATTTTTATGTGTGCAGAAACATTTCTTTGTGAGCACCAATATTAGCACTATTGAATTTTTTTGTGTGCAGGTTTCATGACCCATGTGCAAGTGCACAGGTGGCCAGCTTAGAGGGAACAGTGGTCCCCAGCCTGAAAAAGGCTGGAAACCACTGATACACACAACCAAAATTGCAGACCCAGTCCATCTAAAAAGGAAGGGGCTCCTGACTGGAAAAAACGGAGAGTCATGCAAATTGCAATGAAAGCTCTCTTCTGGCTCCTCTGGACCCCCCCCCCCAACACTAGGGCAAAACCACAAAATTCGGGCCTCAGACACTCAGCAAAGCAACAACTCACCGATCAGCAGCCACAGACAAGGTGCCAAATTGCCATGTTGGAACATTTATTAGTTTTACTTTGGAGGGGAGGGGGAACGGTGCTAACCTGCCCCAGCCCTAACACCTGGAGGCCGCAAAGCCGCCCCTCGGCCCCCAGTCACAGCTCGGCTGCATCTCGGGGTGCCCTGCTGCCTTTGTCCCCGGGAGGCCAGTCTCTAGTCCTCGGGCGAGCAGGCCAGGTGCGGCTGGTCCGGGCTGCCCACGCTGCCGGTGCTGGAGCTGCCGTCGCCCAGGTCCCGCGGCCCGCAGGGCAGGCTGAGCTCGGAGGAGCCCACGGGGCTGGCGTCGGGGTCGGGGTCTGGGTCGGCGCGGGCGGCGCACTCCTCCTCCAGCGCCAGGCACAGCGCCTTGAGCTCCAGGTTGTCGGCGGCCAGGCGCTCCTGCAGCCCCTCCAGGCCGGCCAGCTTGTGCAGGCAGGCGGCCAGCTCGTCCCGCAGCACCCGGGCCGCCTGCTGCCCGAAGAGCTGCCAGTCCCGGGCCAGCCGCTTGGCCTTGAGCCGGTCGTCGTCCAGGAAGCAGCAGAGGTCGCGCAGCTCCCGGTTCTCGGCCGCCAGCCGCTCGTTCACCTGCTTCAGCTCGCGGACCTCGCGCAATTGCTCCTGCAGCTGCCGGTTCACGCCCTGGATGAGCCGCCCGCGCTGCACCAGCGCCGCCAGCTTCTCCGCCTCCTCCCGCCGCAGCCGCCGCACCAGCTCCTCCTTGCTGCAGCCCCCCAGCTCCGCGTCGCTCAGCCGGGCCGGCGCCTCGCCCGCCTCGCTGCCCATGGCGCCCCGCTACGGGCCCCTAGGCGCCGGGGCGCGCTCGCCCCATGGGCTCTCGCGGGGTCCCCCCGAGGGGGCGGGACGGAGCGGGGCTGCGGCTCCGGGCGCTGCCGGGGAGGGAGGATGGGGGGGGTGGGAGGAAGCCGTGACGTGGGAATAGCGATGGGGAGGGCGAAGATGCCGGAGCCGGGGGGCGGACAGCTCCGGGCTGGGGGGTTTAGACGGCGCGGGGGTGACAGGTGCGCGGGAAGGACAGAGGGCAGGGAAGCCTAGTGGGTAAAGCAGGCAGGGCCGGCTCACGTGACTGGGGCAGGCGTCGGGGGGGGGCAGCAGAATGGGTCTGATCCGGCTGGGGGCGGGTCTCCTCCCCGGGGCGCACGGTCTGCCTGCGGCGAGGGGGCAAGTGCCACCCTGGATTTATTGTAGGGCCAGAAGGTAGCTGGGGGCCGGTTCTGGAGGGGATGGGGAGGGAATACAGGGGACAGCGCCCCCCATCCAGGCCCTGCCCCACAGCACCGAATTGGGGCCAGCACTGTCTGCAGGGCTTTTCCCAACACCCCCAGTTGTCAGGTAGTGACAGTGTTATAGCAAATTAGCGAGCATCCCAACACCCCGCCTAATTTCAAGTCCTGGGGAGAAGACTGACTGACTGTCTGCCAGGGAGCCCCCCCCAGCACCTGCCCCCATTGCCAAACTGTGCCCCCCCCTTCTGAGCAGCAGGGAGGGGCCGTCACCCGCCAGGATCCTGTCCCAGAGACAGGAAGGATGTTGGTTCACAATGGGAGAGGAGATGTGGGGCGGGGGGTGTGTGTGGAAGAGCTGTTAACCGTTAAGGCCCCGGGCAGGCCTGGGCAGGGAGGGGTACTAAGAGCCCCACACACACACACACACACAGGGAGGGGGCTCTGCTGTGAAGGGGCTGAAGGACCTGGTGGAGGAGGGCACTGAGCTAAGGGGCTTGGAACAAAGGAATCAGGGGGTGGGTGATCCCTGGCAGGAACTGAGGTCGGGGAATTGAGTCTGGGCATCTGTGGGGCAGTTTCTAGCAGGTCGGTGGGTAGACCCCAAGAGTCCAGGGGTGATTTTTTGCAGGGAGGGGGCTGAGAGGCTCAACAGCAGCAGTGGTGGGAGCAGGGTGAGCCCTAGCGGGGAGGAGGGTTGGGGGTTGAACCCTTGAATCCAGGGGGAAGTCAGTCCCTGGTGGGGGGAGGGGGCTGGCAGATAGCTCTAGACTCCTGCAATGCCAGGGCTGGTGGGGTGGGAACAAAGGGCCTTTGTGCTCCTGCCCACTGGGCCACTGGCAGCCTGGGCTGTGGGGGAGCAATAGAGGCCTGGCTGGGAGAGGGAAAGGAAGCTGGAATATGGGCACAAGGCAGAAAGGGGAGTGGTGGGGACAAGGGGTTGGGAGTTGGAGACCCCAGGGCAACCACTCAAGGTTATGGAAGGTGCCTTGCCCAGAAGACCTCAAACTAGGCAGGAATGGGGCTGGCACCAGAAACCAAGAGTCTGTGGGGGGCTGTTCTCACCTCAGATTCAGTGCAGACCCCATCGAAACCCTGTATGGCCAGGTTCTGCCCCAGACGTGGCTGCATTTCGCTTCCCCTATGGGACTGGCAGAGCAGCAGGAAAGCTGGGGAATCTGCCCTCGTCAGCCTCTGACGGGGCTAAACCTTCCTCCTCGGTCCCCGAGACCCCCTGTGACAGCAGCAGAGGACAGAGAGACCCCAAATGCAGACTGCAGAGGGGCGCACAGGGAATGGGGCGGGGGAGATCTCTGGGAGCCGGGGACCCACCTCCTGACACAGCCCCTTCCCCTAATCCCTATTGAATGACAGGCTGGGGTAGCCCAGGACTCCCAGCTGCCCCACCAGCGAGCAGGCCTGGCTCCCAGCCCCCTGCTCTAACCACTAGCCCCTGCTCCTCCTGCCAGTCCCGGAGCGAGGGGCGGAACCCAAGCGTCCGGCTCCTGCCAGCCCTTATGCCGGTGGCTCCGCCCTGCTCCTGGATGACGCGCAGCTATGCGGCCGCTGCGACCTGGAAGCGAAGAGTTCTGGGGTCAGTGGAAAGTGTCTGCCTGGGAGCTGCCCCGCAGGTTTGTGTCGCCTCTGGGCTGGGGCTGGGGGGAGCCAGGACTCCTGGGTTCTGTCCCCTGCCCCGGCAGGAGAGTAGGGTCCAGTGGTTGGAGCAGGTTGGAGCTGAGACTCCTGGAGTCTGTCCCCAGTCCTGGCAGGGAAGTGGGAGCTAGT